>JABEVS010000267.1:61203-89497 GCA_018290735.1 Coelastrella sp. MACC-549 | reverse complement strand
TGCAGCAACAGGCTGACAATCAGGCACTACAGTGAAGCTGTCACTGAGTAGCCAGAGCTCAACACCTTACCTTTGTCACTCCTGATCTGTCATCAATGCTTCCAATGACAACATCGGCAGGCACCATGCGACCCGGACGACCAGGAATACCAAGACCCACATAACCCTGCAGCCAAAGTGTGAGAAACGCACAATTATCACTAAGGTATATCCTCATCATGAGCAACGATTGCTGTGTGGCTTAGACCATGGCCTAATCAGGGCCAGAACAGCCCTGCAAAGTATCACAGCAGTCAACTCAACAGGCTTGTAGAACTTCTACTGGATTTTGATGATCAAAACAACACCACAAGCACCGTAAGTATCTCAGACACAGATGCCGCGAGCCTCCACACAGCACACTTGATCAACATGCTATAGCCAGCAGCCAGATTTTGAGGGGGAGACAGTATCAAAAGCCCAAACCCGTCATATGCCATTGCCTATTGCACTCACCTTCATGTCACTGTCAATGGCAAAATGCAGCACAGCTCCTGGGGGTCCAGCCAGGTGATTGTCATAACTGCTCTTCTTGGTGCAAGAGTTATCAGGCTGAGGGCCTCCAAGGCTGTAATGCACAGTGACTCCCTTTGTCACCTCTTTGCTGCATTGATATCCCAACTTAGAAGGGCTGTCACAAGCACTGCTGCTGAGGGTGAAAGCGGATGGCGCTGCTGCTGCTATGCCGTCTACGATGCTGCCGGGCGCTGACTCTGCAACTGCAGGAGCTCCTGCTGCTGGGGCTAATGTGCTGACTGGCACTGCAACAAATTCTGCTGTTGATGCTGGCACAGCAGGAGAACTTGTGTTTGGCCCTGCAGTCACTGCTGCTGGTGCGGTTGCTGTTGCTGGGGTGCATTTGTTGACCGGGCATTCAGTGATCTGCATAATGGGGAGGCCTAGCTGTGCTTTGGCAAGGTTCCCAGTCTCAGCTGTTCCACTTGTAACCTTCACCTCAACGCGGCCTTGTCAAGGGATAACAGAGCCAGAAGCAGCAGAAACAGCAGTGAGCACACACTGAACAGAGCTCAAATGGTGGGCAAAGCTTGAGCTGATTGCAAGCAGCACAGTACACAGTCTTTTGGCTTCCAACAAGTTGCTTTGGTCATGCACGCAGATTTTGAAAGCAATGGCATCATTACTGATGCTGTGTGGCAGGAATGACAGGCAAGAGCCTTGCCACCGCAACTGCTACTGTTGCATAGCTTAGCAGGCCATAGATGCCTGATCCGCACAGTGTCAAAATCTGTTCGATCCTCTTACCCATCATTCCACATGATATCTCCCAGGTTGCCTTCAAGCTCTTCAGCAACTCTTGGTCTACTGTGGTGATGGCATTTGAACTGCAGCAGCAGCAACAAATATGTTGCCAAGTACTCTGTTAATTTACAGTATGTTACCCTGCTGGCAGATGGGCCTCAATGGCCTTCTGCAGCTGGCAGCAGTGCATCTACCGCGCAAGCAGCGGCAACTTCTGGTTGCATGGCCAGCCTGTGTGCTGCTCAGCGCTGAACATGCATTATGCCGCTGCAGATGCCTCAATAAACCGCTGCTTTGTCACGTTAGCTGTTACTGTCTGTTCTTTGTCCAGGGCTTGCTGTTTGTGTCACATAGACCATTGAGTGCTGCTGAGCCCAGCTGATCTGTGCTCTCTACATCAATCAACCTGCTGCCAGGAGGCTGCCAGGTTGATGTGATATCAAGCTCACCAACGGGGGACATTAGACTCAGCAAATGTCCCTTGTGATACGGTGACAAGGGCTGATCGCGCTGCATTGCCAGCAAAAGACACTTCAACCGAGTAACTCTCGCCTGGACACAGAGCCGTGACTGGTTTGTCACCAGCACGCACTGTTATGCTGGTCAGCCTGCAAAGGGCGACAGTACATGCACACCATGCAGTGTGGAACGCAGTGATTCATGGGTTGATATACCTGAGCAGAATTTATGTGATTAATGAGCTGTCATCAGTTAACAAGCAGCGCCCAAGCTGCTTTATGCTTGATGAAGGACACATTGTGACAAGGACAGCTCTTTCTTGGCGCATGCTACAGCATGCTGAGGACAACATAGCAGGGCAGGATAGCCCGATGATCTTACGGATCAAGTGTTGGAGATAAGTGTCCCTTGATGGGCTTGCTTGGGTGGTCGAAGCAACTGGTCGCTATGTTGTCCCCATGGAAGAGTGGCGCATATGCGCGCGATAGGTTCAGCGACCCTACCAAGGCCAAAAGAAGGAGATATACATGGGTAAATTTCATGTTGAACGGTTTCACAACGCTCATCATACCACGGCCATCAGAGCCGAAGGCGCAGTTGCCGCGCGGGGAACACCATGGAGCCTTATTAACTAAGCACGCCGGCAGAAAAACAATTTCTCTTGAGAACAATACTTGATTATATGCTTTACGGCAGCACTTGCTGGCAGCAAACATTTACGATCATGACATGACGAGATCACGTGGCACTGGCTGCAGCTTTCCTACCTTCAGCCAACAGCTGTCGCTGCAGCGATGCACCGAAGGCATACAATCCATCAATGGCAACACATACCACGGGTAGAACCCATACAGGGCGCCTATACAGGGCCCTCCATGGTCCAATGTGCAGCTCAGCTTTGGGTCACTGGCAGCACATGCATGTGCTGCACTGCCAATATTGCGAACGGCGTTCAACAAACATTGCAATGTCAAGCTTAGACCGGGTCAACTCAGTTTCCGAACCCTTTGTCAACTATGTCGGAGCGTGACTTGTGAAGGCGTCTCTAGTAAGGATGCCATTCTCTATCTCTTTGTGTACCCGTCAGGATACTAGTACTATCTTGAGTCCACTAATCATGAGTGCACTGGCAGTTCCTTCAAAGTTACACATCAGCCATTATGATCACAAGTAGAGAGGTCGCTGCGATATTGCTGCCACTCATCCAGCGGGATCCATCAGCGCTTACTGATCAGTTATTTATGAATGACTTGAAGTTTTGCTGTGACAGCGCTGAGCTAGCTAGCCTAGAGTCTAAAGCTTACAGATCTGTGTAGACCTGTGCCACTACTAATACACATGGTATGCACATGATGCTGCAGACGCACACCACAGCAACAAACTCTACTTGTAGATACTACTGCACTGGAACAGTTTGCAAACCAATACACTTGTCTGAACCAAGACAGCAACCTGCATCAGCACCTCAGATATGCCACACGATGAACATGCTGACTGGCAACTACACAACTGCACAAACAACAGAGTGGACTGGCTAACAGCGTCAGCAACAGTGTCCAGTTGTATCGTTAACAGCATTCCGTGCCATGCCCACATGCCGGCCCCTACCTGCCGCAGAGCTTGTCCCTGTCGACTGCATGCTGGAGACACAGCAATACTTTTGGACGGTCAGCTGCCCACAAGATTGACCACCCACAAGCACTGTACTATGATGGTGTGCAACGATGCAGACAACTGCGCATGCCTACTGCTGATGAAACTTGCGCCAACACCCTAACACATACACGCGTCAACACATCACATCACTGCAGTGAGGCTCACAACGTAACAGGATACAATGCTTCGGTAAGCTTGAGCCTTGATACACACAGCAAGGATGCACACAACTGAGTCAAGTTGTGAAGGACATCGTCAGTACCTGTAACACCAGACTACACCAGTCCACACAATCAGTGCCTCGCTGAAGTATGCCACCTGAGCACCCTGCACACCCTATACCTCCTGCAGTACATCATCAACCACTACCAAATACCTGCTAACAGAAGCATGCCAAGGCTGAGGTGGTGCGTTACCCCAGCAGCATGGAGGCTGCCCATGCTGCTGGCACAAGCGCTCGTCGACCAAACAGTACAGTGAGTAGTTTGCAAAGTCATTTACCACAGCACACCGCTGCAGCAGTCATACCTTAAAATGATGCTGATTCAGTAGTACAAATGCAGACTCCACTGTATACGGACTGCTGCTGTTGCTGTACTGCCACTCCTGCTGGCGGTTTATATCCTGCCTGATCACATGTATCCGCCGTGGTGGCCATTCTCATCTGCGTCATCATCATGCCCCTCGCTGTAGTTGCTCATGCGTGGCTTGTTCTGACTGAGCTTCTCACTGATCATGGCACACGCGAGCTGTATGGCGCTGTAGGTGCCACTGATGGTCACCTCACGCTCATGAGTGTGTGGGTCCATCTTATTCCGGTCACTGATTTTGATAGTGACCTTGGCATTCTGCACAGGTGTCACAGCACAAACATGGCAGCACAGGCATGATAGCAGAGTAAGAACGTTGTAACGCCACACTTAACCTGCAATATCAGGCCCTCGACACAAACAACATGTTTGATTTGCACTGGCGACTCACCGATGTGCAGCCTGAGGCCCCAAAAAATCCCTGCTGCTACTGTGAGGTGATGTTGATGTGACACATGATGATATGCTCAGGCACCACCTTTTACACCTCACTTTTGACAACCACACATGGATGTCTCCGATATCACTTTAGAATGAACCACAGCACCTGCACTGCTGTCCTAAGCTACCAAGTGTTCTGTATCTTGCAGTGCTGCCGCTGTTGTGCCCACCTGCTGTATCTGTGTGAGCGTTTGTCCCTTCTTGCCCAGCACTGCTCCTACATCCTCATCCTGCAGTGCCATCAACAGCTGCGCCTTTGCATTGGCCAGCACACTGCGGGCTGTGCTGGTGCGCACTGCAGGTATGAGGCCCTGTGTGTTGGCCAGCTGCAGTGTGAGGTCCATGTAGGCACCAAATTTGTCATCAGCAGACAGCTGCAGGCCAGGCAGAAGGCAGACACAACACAGGTGAGGTGCTGGACCAGTTGACCCACTGGGCAGCTGTAGGTATGAGCGCATGCAACATGCTTCTGCTGTTGCTGCTGCTGGCACTGTGGTTGGCACTACATTTTATGAGTGGCATGACAGCTGCTTGTTGAAGAATACTCAAGAAGGTTTAAATGGGACACTTCCATGATGCTGTCCACTTCCATGCCTCATGGTCCAGCTCCATGCCTTAGGAGTGCCCTCACCGTATTGAGGATGAGCGCTACTGCTCTGAGCACCTTATCCCTACCACCGCTGACTGTGATGAGGCGCTCGCTGTCACTGGGTGTGAGCTCACTGAGGGGCTGTACACGGATGGTTGCCCCGCTGTCCTGCATGAAGTCACGGATGGTCTGGCCTTTCTGACCAATAACGGCACCACACAGCTTGCGAGAGACAGCCATTTTCACCTGCACACATACACACACAGCAAAAAGCCTTTGCTTGAGGGGTTGTGGAGGCATTGCTGCTGATGTCCTGGAAGTTTGCTTAAACCCTGACATATCTGTCAGCACACATTGGTAGATGACCAAACCACCTGACGCCTGCTGGCGATGCAAGTCATCCGCTGCTCAACAACCAGCTGCTACTGACAACCACGTATACTATGCTCAACAGCTCTGTTCGACTTTGACTGAGTGCACATTTCCCGCCCCGTTCAGGCTTACCGTATCCTCCCTTGGTTTTGCTGCTGCCCTGCCCATGGCCATTACAGGTTCCTTGGGTAATTTCTCCAGCATAAGGAACACAGAGGTCAGCACAGAGTGCAGCGTGCCAGAGAGCAACAACACGCGCTCAGATGTACCTGCAATGATCAATACAAGTAAGTTACCAGCCTATCGTCATCCATCACAACAGATTGCAGGGACCAAGGTGAAACAGGAGGACGCACCTGGATAGAACTCGCCAGCACGGGACAGCTGCACGCGTGCTCCCGAGTTCTTCTGAATTTGCTCAATGGTTTGTCCACCCTGTCACATGACACCAAGGCCCGTCTGTGAGACGCACTGCTTTTTACTACAACGACTGTCTCTGTGAGATGCCCTCGCACCTTTCCAATCACTGACCCAGCTGCAGCATTGCTAATAAGCAGTTTAGCAATAACCGGCTGTCCTCCGGATGGAGTATCGCCTGCAAGGCCTGGGAGGCCCTCACAAGCATTAGAAGCGGACGCCTCCTGCTCCCCTGCAAGCTCCTCGCCTTCATGCTCTTCTTCCATATCATGTACTTCCTCCTGCTCAATATGTTGTGCTGCAGCTTCAGAGTCTGCCATAGTGACGAGGCGAGAGAACAGAAAACGACAGGAATGCTAGGACAACGGCCAATGGAGCGTGAAATACGTGGTATGAAGAAACGTGTAAGGATTTACTCTGCTGCCCAGCCCATATGCACCGCACAGCAGGGGCAAGTTGTGTGTCAGTTCTAAAGCGCGCAAGTTATAGTGCTTCCCCGTGGTCTCGGACGACCGATGCATTTGGTGTCTCGTGGGGCACCCTGTGCTGATTCGTATGCATATGCAGGTGCTAGCTTCAGAGGACACGCACCATATTGAACCTGCTTCGTTGATCAGCTCCACGTGACACCGCGAGTCTTTGTGCCATAGAAGGATTATTGGCAGCTTTCACATAGCCATAGTATTCAATATAATGGATTGATTGACCCAAAACATGGCACCTGATCGCTGGCATCATTTAAATGCAGTTGAAAGTGCCCACACTGCTGTGCAGTAGAGCAATGGACAGTGAGAAGGCAGCATGGCACACGAGCATGACCCCGTTACGATCTATGCTGAGTTATCAGCAGCCATCAGTGAGCTCCAATTGCGGGGGCTGCAGCTTCAGGTCAAGTGGGCTTCACAGCAGTTGGTTGGCCTGCCTGAGCACGCTTTTGAAGCTGGAGCACAGCGTGCACTTGAAACAATGGCACACAAGCCTCAATCAGAACATCCTCGGATGATACAGGGTAGATGTTACTTTGAGCTGAAGGTCAGAGACAGTACATCTGTACTATTACAGTCACCGCATTCTGGGCCGCTCGTGCTGATGCAATGTGTGGCTTCGGCAGTCGCATCCACTGCAGCAGTCTTTTGTGCCACCACAGCAGTAACAAAATCCTGCTGGGTTTTTGAGTGAGCTGAAGATGTGTTGTTGTGCTGCGCTCTTCAGGAGTACCAGCGAGCTGCCCATGTGCTTGCCGGCATCAACACACCAGTCGCCATATTCCTGCGCTGCTATGCACTATATCTGGCAGGAGAAAAGCGGAAAGAGTAGGTATATCTCCTGCAGTCTGCTGCTCCAGCAACAGCTGCAGGCATGAAGAGACAGGGCAGCAGCACAAATCTGAGCTCGAGATCCTGTGCACTCATGTGATGGCAGGATGCACAAACATAAGCAGCACTTGCAGCAGCATCAGCACCAGCAGCTGCTGGCAGTGCTGCTGTCAACATGTCTCGGGAAACAGCTGGCCCATAGGTCTCAACTGCAGGATGGAGCTGTTGACTACCCGGCAGCATGCAACTCAGTGCTTGAAAACAGTACAACATCTCAGAGCATCATCCGCCGCCTTGCACAGCTGATGACAAATCAGACATCATATTCTACCAAACCATCATCACCTAGCCGGGTATCACTGCCTGCTGTCGCCAGGGAGGATCGTATAGAGTCATCTGGGCCTCTGGGTTCAGCAGTAACGGCCAATCCCCACCTTGATCAGGTCACTGCTGAGCTGTCGGCTGCTGGTGCTGATGGCGTGATGAAGGGCGACGCATTCGGACTCTACCTGACAGCACTGATGGAGATCGACAGGTGGGCACCAGCAGTTTATGTAAACCTACAGGGGACCAGGGGGACACCGCTGCAGATCTAGGTCTCTGTCTGTCTGCTCAGCATACTGTACTGCAGGGTACCAGCAGCAGCGTTGAGAAGGTCATTGCTTCAGTGTTCCTGCAAATGCACTGCGACTGCTGCAATCCATAGTACCCAATTGCCATGCTGCTGCTGCTGCTGCCGCTGCCTATCAAATCAGGGATCATCAAGAGTGGGCTCGTGAGTTGCTGGTTCAGTCGCTGAGGGCGTTCCCCTGCAACTGGGGGGCCTGGCAGGTGAGCAGCTGAGGCAGATGATGCAGCAGGCAGCAGCAGCAGCAGGCAGCAGCATGCTCTATGTGTCTTCATCAAGGTGAGCCTTGAAGCAGTATCTATGGCCTTCACAAGCTGCACCAGTTGCTGAAACAGGCAAGTGCAACATGAAGCTAGGCTAAACCTCTGCCGATTTACCAGCATCAGTATCTGTCTTACTGTTGCTGCCTCTCCCTGCGCCCCACCACTGGCATCGTCACTGAGCTTCACTGTCAGTCCTGCAGAGCACAACGCTGCAGTTGTGGTGAGAGTAGGAGTGAGCAGGGTCTGTGATGATTCAAATGAGGTTTGCAACAAGTCGAGCATTTGACTGCTCATCAACTATTGCTGCTCTGTTGTTGCTGCTGCTGCTACTGCTGCAGGCTTTGGTTGGCCTGTGTGATGACCTGGAGGTTGTGTCCAGCCTGGACCTGCCTGCCCACTGGGCAAGGAACTTCTTCCTGGCAGCTCTGTGCTTGGAGCTGCAACACAATGCAGAAGCACTCAGCAGGCTGCAAGTGATTGATCAGGTGTGCTAGTGGATGCACCTGGTGCGCTGCAGGCTCTGTGTGGGCCCAGAGCTGTCTCCATCCTCCTGGTAAACTGTTGTGCTGCTGAAGTGCAGTGTTGCCGACATGGAGGCTGCTGATGTGACTCCACTGCAAATGGATTTCCTCTCGCAGTTTTGCACAGCAGTGCCTGGGCTGCACAAGCTGAGGCAATCAGTCTTGCAGAAAACGCTTGAGCTTGTGACTCACCTCAGCGTAGTGCGGCCATGTGTTGTATGTTCTGATTGCAGATGTTTCCTGGCAGCGATTGGGTTGCCTCGTCTGCTGCTCTGGCCCACTACAACATGAGGAACTTTGATGAGGCACAGGCCCTGTATGAAGATCTGCTGGCAAGAGACCCAGCAAGATTGGCGGTGAGTGATACAACAGTAGCAATGACACGTACTCAGTAATTCGGCCAGTGAGTGACACAAGTGTGACAGAGAATGTTGTGTCGCATACTGCTTGCTGCCCTTTGGTCCAAGCCCAACGCAGTGCATGTGCACTTGCAAGTTGCTGCGGGTCAGCCTGCCACGATTCTATGCCCTTCTGTTCTCCCTCACAGATAATGCTGTTCCTTGAAAGCATTGTGTGTCTCAATGGAATTGGCATTGCTGCAGTATATTTTTTGTACGTAGATGCAAATTTGTCTTGCACTCTTCTCTTTCACCCCCGCCAACACTGTCTCTGCTGCAGGGCATGGACACGTACAGCAACATTCTGTTTGTGAAGGAGTTGTTTGCTCCCCTGAGTCACCTGGCTCACAGACTGGCAGCCAGTGACAAGTACACGCCAGAAGCATGCTGCGTCATCGGAAACTACTACAGCCTCAAGGTCAGTGTTGGACACCACATAGTGGCCACTCACGCCACATGTGCCTGTCCTGGGACTTTGACTTGTACAGTGTTGCATTGGGATCTCCAGCTCTTGCATACGGATGCAACAGACCCCATCAATTGAAACACACACACACAGGAGTGCTTGAGTGCTGCACGCCCTCTGGTTGTACCTCTGGTGTGTTTACCCGTCTGTTGCTATACGTCGTTGCAGTGTGTGGGTGACGCTGTGAAGCCTTGTGTGCATAGAAAACATCCAATGTAACACTAAATGTCCCATGTGCAATTCATTGTCAAGCTGGTCTAGGACTAGGGAGGGTGCAAGTCCTTCAGGTTGTAATCCGTTGAACTAACGCTGGGCCACCAGTGGTCATGATGGTGGTCTAGGTCATGGCTCATACTTCTCATGTTGCCTGATGAATTTCCAGACTGTTGTCTGACACTTTCCCCTTCCTCCTTCTGCTGCTGCCACTGCTGCTGCCACTGCTGTCTTCTGTCTCTCTTTCTCTGCCACTCTCTGCTGTCCTGCAGGGCCAGCATGAGCGTGCTGTTGAGAGCTTCAGGCGGGCGCTGCGCCTGTCACGAAACTACCTGTCTGCCTGGACACTCATGGGACATGAATATGTGGAAATGAAAAATGCACCAGCAGCAATAGGTGTGTGCAATGCCATTACATGTGTAAGATTGTGCAATACCAGTCATGATCTGAGCTCACCTTATAACATGACACAGATGTGGCATCAAATTACCTGGCAGCCCGCACTGCTCAATTCATCACAAACTAAAGTACAGTGAACATTGCTGCTGCTGCTGCTGATGCCGCTGCCGCAGATGCGTACCGTGCTGCTGTTGCGCTTAATCCTCGCGACTACCGGGCCTGGTATGGTCTGGGTCAGACTTATGAACTGCTCAGCATGCCTTATTATGCTCTACACTACTACAGGTGTGTGTATGTGTGCGGTAGTTTTGTCTTGTCACGTTGTCTGCAAAGAAAAGCCACAGGATGCTCAGCTGCTCACGTAGCTTGATTATTTGCTTGTCATAAGTCATGCTACCCCAATTTTAATGCTGCAAACGTTCACAATGGTGTACATTGACTCTATGTGTTCTTCTCATTTGTCGTTGCTGACCAGCAAGCGCTTGATTGCTGTTTATGGCTAGCATAGATTACCTGGTGCAGACATGGTCTGTTGTGCTGCTGTGCTTCTGCCCTGCTGGTCCATGGTGCCACACAAAGCAATGCAGCATGGGAACATCTCATCCATATACACGCATGCTTTACCTGTCAGTGTCATTGCCTCATGCTGGCTGCTCGCTTTCTCAATCTTCTTGTTAACAAGAAGCATTTTAACCAGAAGAAGAACATTCTCCATCTTCTTCCTCCTCCTTCAGGCGTGCTGCCATGCTGCGTCCGACTGACCCGCGCATGTGGTGTGCTCTGGGCCACTGCTATGAGTCTGAGGGCCTGAGGATGCCTGGCCTGGCTGTCAGGTGCTACAGGAGGGCAGTGGCACACGGGGACAGGGAGGGGATAGGACTGGCAAGACTGGTGCGCCGCCACAGACAACTGCAGCAGGGCAGCTAGCTCATTCATTGGTGGTTTGAGCTTTCTTGCTAGTCAGTTGTGATTGCATTTGCGAAAAGAAAGTAAAAATTACCTTCTGAGGATGACAACAGGTAGCAGAGTGGGCAGATGAGCAGCAGCGCACTGAAGTTGATTTGCATGGCAGATTGTAAGATGACAATGATGGCCCCAGCTGGTTGTTCTCCCACTGCTGCCAGACCTAGCTCTATGGGGCTGACCGTGGTGGTGGTGGTGCTGCTGCTGCTCCATCCTGCTCATTACTGTGTCCACTGCTGCTGCTGCTGCTGCTGCTGCTGCTGCTGCTGGTGTCAGGCCCAGCTGCATGAGGCCCAGGGTGATCGTGCTGCTGCTGCCCACTACTACTCCCTGAACCTGGCTCGCCTTGATGCTGAGGGGGCAGCAGGCAATGATGTCACTGAGGCACTGCTCTACCTGGCAGAGTATGCAAAGGTGTGGGGCCTGGCGCTGTGTGGACGTGTGGACGTGTGTCTACCTGTCTCTTCAGATGTTGCCTGACTGTGTGTGTCTGTGTGGGTGGTGAGGGGGTGGGGGGTGTAGCATTTGGTTACTGAGGTTAACGTGTGTGGATGGGATTTGCTTCTGAGGGGTTGAGTGGGGGTGCAGGCAGCTCACGTTATGCAGTAATCGTTGAGTGTCTGATCAGCTTCTGTGTGCTCATCATCATCATCATCATCATCATCATCATCATCATCATCATCATCATCATCATCATCATCATCATCATCATCATCATCATCATCACCATCATCACCATCATCACCATCATCACCATCATCATATCTGCTGTGCTGTGTCGGGTGTGGGTGTTATTGACTGGCACTCAGTGATGATGGGTTTCAACACTTGTACTACATGAGGCAGGTAGGCAAGTCATGCACATCACCTGATGATGCCCTGTTACTGCAAGCTATGCCATGTTGCTTGCAGTAATAGCTTGTGCGTTTATACATTACATACCCAGCACCATTAAACCCCAGATGGGCACACATTGTCATCAACAGGCTCTGGCGCATTTTGTCTCCCCTTCACGTGTGCAGGACTGTGGTCGTCAGGTGGAGGCAGAGCAGTACTGTCAGCGACTGTTAGATGTGGGTGGCCCAGCAAACATGAGAGCTAAAGCAATCCTGAGAGATATGCGCAGCAGCAGCAGCTTGGCAGCAGCAGCGGCAGCAGCATGTAGGGCAGGGGACGCCGCCACTGCTGCTGCTGGCAGCAATGGTACTGCTGGTCCCCATGCCGCTGCTGCTGCTGCTGCTGATGGTGGTGGCAGCAGTCGGCCAGTGTTGGGTGCTCGCAGAGTCTTGGGTGAAGCTGGTGCTGCTGCTGCTGGCAGCAGTTGGTTATCAATGCAGCAGCAGCAGCATGGTTATGCTTCTCCACTGGGCGGCAACACACCTGGTGAGTGGCATTTGTTGTTGCATACAGTTGTGACTTTCAGTTGCCTTGAGTGTCCATTGTTTGGCTGCAGCAGCAGGGACTCAGCACCCCATGCTTTGCAGTGTGATGTCAACATCACCAAGCGGCCCACAATGACAGGGGTTGATGGTGAATTTGGTAACTCCTACATGACATGCAAGCCGATGGCAGAATTGCTATGGCTAATGGGTAACTTATATATATATATATATATATATGACATGCAAGCTCTCTGACTGGCAATCATCTACAGCAAGCAACAGCACAGCAGCGTCAGCACAACTCAGGGCTGTTGGCAGCCAGGTCGAAACATCAGTGTCAGAAACCCAAAATAGGGAGAGGGAGAGTATGAGTGTGGAACATGAAATTCTAAAACAATGAGCCATTTCCAACATTTTCAACATCACCAAGCAGCGCCCAATGAAGGAGGGGAGTGATTATACATGACATGCAAGCTCTCTGACTGGCATCTACCCACAGCAAAGCACAGCACAGCATTTCACGCTAACCCCAAACTACTCTGCCTGGATCTGTGTTTCAGGTGCTTTCAGTGTGGTGATGGATGACTCAGATGATGAACCCCAGCAGCAGCAGGAGAGAAATAACACTGGTTATGACAGTGATGACGACATGCAGCTGCTCACAGCTACTGGAGCAACACCCATGCCTCCTACAGTACAAATACTGCCAGCAGCAGCAGCAGCAGCAGGGCATCTGCCACTGCTTCCCACGCTACATGCAGCAGCAGCACCTGATGTGGACATGTCAACTCCGGCTCCATTCAGTTTTACTACACCACCAGCACCACCTGCAATGGGCCTACGACCAGCAGCAGCAGCAGCAGGACAGCAGTCAACAACACCAGGCGCTCTGAACAGCACAGGTGACATGGGTGTCTCTGGCACACGTGCTGCCAATGCTGTCGCTGCTGCTGCTGTCAGAGACAGAGGTGTGAACCCATTTTCAGGTTTCAGCATGACACCTGGCATAACGCCCCCAGCAGCAGCAGCAGCAGCAGCAGGTGGCCCTCATGAGCCCAGTGGGCACCCTGCTGGTGCTGGTGCTGCTGCTGCTGCTCGGCGTACCAACCTAATGCACTTGTTGGCGCCAGGGCTTGAAAGGCCTACCAGGGGTTTGCCACAGACCTCTAGAGCGCAAGGCGTGCAGCAGCAACGGCAGCAGCGGCAGCAAAGCACTGGGGAGCTAGGGTTCAGTGTGCCCAACAGCATATTCCAGACCAGCACCCCAGGTACAGCGAGTGATGACATTGGTACCCCAACGCCGCCAGCAGCAGCAGGAGCAGGAGGAGGAGGAGGAGGAGGAGGTGGGTTGTTTGCCTCGCCTGTCGGTGGCTTTGGCTATGACTCGCCACCTGCTTCTGGCATCATGAGTGCAGCAGCAGCATGTCCAGGAGCACCAACATTGCCGCCACAAGCAGCTCCGCGTGGTCAGAGGGGGCGAGGTGCTGCTGCTGCTGCCAGCAGTGCTGGTTGTGGTGGTGGTAGTGGTGGTGGCAGCAGAGGTGGCAGCAATACGTTGTCTCCGGAAGCGGCAGTAGCTGCAGCAGAGTTGGCAGCATCTCTGAGCACAAGACGAGGTGGGGGGAGCAGGGGGAGTAGGGGCAGCAGCCGGGGTGGCAGCAGCAGGGCAGCAGCAGCAGCAGTGCAGTTAGATCCACAGGTGGTGCAGCAGGTCATCACTGTCACTGGGGCGAATCAAGAGTTGGTCGAACAGGTGTTACGTGACTGTGGGGGTGATATGATGCATGCGATTGTAGAGGTCGAGCAGCGCAGAGGCCGATGATCAACAATCATGGCAATCGCTACTGCTGAAAGCGACGTGCAATGTGCGTACAAAGGCCTTATTGCGCTACATTGTTTGCTGATAAGCTCTTATCATCACGTAGTGGCCAGCAGGCATATGCACAGGTGCGCACTAAAATTCAATAACAGGACCACATGGTGCACGTACTTACGGGCTTATGATATGATGTGACGTTTGAGTTAGCACGGTACTGTACAATGCAATACATAGCTGCATGATGAGTTTACGTTACTGAGGATAAACAGCCCAATGTCTCCGCGCGAAGAATACTTGCCTCCTTCCATAGTCCACGGCAGCAACAGCTTTGCTGATGATAACATGAACAAAGAAGCATCAAGCAGTAATGAAGCAGCAAAGTCTGTCAAGGATGTGGAAGAAGATGGGCAGGAGGAGGCAATATCAAGTCGGAGGAAGCGGCTGCTGCTGGTGGCATGTTTATGCATTCTCGGTGAGATGATCTCATCATTATTGATGATCAAGCAGGAATCGCAGCAACCTGTACTGTAGGCTGCGCGGATGGCGGGATCGCAGCGCTGATCGCAAGAGCGAACGACCATCGAAGCGCATGAGTGCCATGCATCATTGGTCCATCACTTTAAAAATCAGACAATATCGGGCCTGACTGCAGCGCAACTATGTGATCGTCGGTCATTGGTCATTGGTCCTTGGTCTTAGCAGCTGCTACCATGCAAGGATACTCGCCGCCGTGTTTGCCGATCAGCAGTATTCATGAATACTTACTGAATATTATATTCCCCTGAATGCAGGCAACGAGCTCTGTGAGAGGTGAACGATATTACAAGCAGCTGCATGATGGATAAGTCTGTGGCAGTCTGCAGGGGAATAGACAGCTGATGGGCAGCAGCAGCAGCACAACTTTTATAAACACTTGTACACAATATTCGACCATAGCTGCAGCATCAGAACAGCGGCAGCATGTCGATGTCACAGCCCAGCAAGTTCAGGCTATAGTTTGTATGCCTAGAGGTGTCAACAGCAGTTATATGCCATTGATGTTCCTGCGGCCCGGGTCTGCGTGCAAAAACCATTGCAAGAGCTCGATTTTTGATTCGGAGACTCATGCATAAAACAAAAATTCATGCTACGCGGAGCAGCAAAAGCATTGAAGCAGTTTACCTCCTTATAACTCCGCAGGTTGGCCTACTACGGCCTTGCAACCAATATGGGACTGTACTTGAAGAAGGTACTTGGCTACCCGGCTGATGAGGCATCACAGCTGGTGAGATCTGACAAGCAGCAGCAGCTAGTCTTGTTGAGTTGAGTTGAGCACAGGGCAAAGCTCTGCATGATGCAATGGTATATCTGCCAGTTCCAGTGTAATGCTGGTGTTCCAGCCTAACATTGACAGAGTGCATTGAGATAACAAATTGAGTTGGGACCTGAGGGCCCTGTCTCAACAGCCTGTGTTGCGCCCAAGTAACATCAGCTTCACAAACAGACACGAACACATTGCAACTCAAAGCAGTGAGCTCTGCAGGGACACGTGAATCAGGCTGGATCAGGCTACCATACAGCACAACTTGTGAAATTGATTTTCATACTGCCAGACAGCGCACTTCCACAACACAGCTAGACTGCTAGTTCAGGTGCTGATGCAGCCTGATGATGACATGCATTGTATAATGGTCATAGTGAACCTGCCTATCATGACATCATTTCTCCTGCTGTTGTTGTCATTATGACACACCTGCAGCTTCAAGTATGGAAGGCCACTGTGTACCTGACCCCTGTGATAGGTGCCTATCTGGCAGATGCAGTGATGGGAAGATTCTGGGTCATCCTTGTCTTCAGCATAGTCTACTTTGTGGTGAGCAAAGATTCTGACAGCAGCAGCAGCAGCACCAACAGCCCAGCTGCACGTTATGGATGTTTACAACAAGCTGACTAAGCCCTTTTTTAGTAAAGTTCACCAGAGTAGCACAGCCACAGCTACCTGACTGCTTACTGCATCCCAGAGCCACCTTCTGAACAAGACAGACCTGAACACAGCTGCCGCTCTTGTCTCTCAGCCCTCTGCAACCGTTGCACCCAACATCACTCATCTGCTATGCCACTGCTGCTGCTGCTGCTGCTGTGTACTGTTTGTTGTTGTCCTGCAGGGTATGTTGGGCATCAGCCTGGTGAACCTGATCCCCGGGGTGAAACCGCTGCCAGGTGTGACACCAGCAGCAGGAGCAGCAACAACCAACAGCATCTTCTGGGTGTTCATGTGAGTCGGCACATGCATGTGCGTCCACCAATGAACTAATTGCATGCAGGGCAGCGGCAACAGCTGAGGTATAAACCGCTGTCCTGTTCACCAAACTGACTTGCATGCTGAAAAGCTCCAGTGTATGGCATGTTTGACCATCGTAGGACTTTCATTACTGAGTGCAACCAGCAAAGTGTCTTGCAAAAGGTCAGAGGCTAGAATCTTTGGCAGCAAGTGCTGTGCATACTCTAGTCTGGATAACCTCAATAGCTGCAAAGGACCACAAATGCAGATGCAGCTGGCGCTGCTCCTTCTTCTGACACAGGTACCTGACTGCACTTGGCAGTGGCGGCATCAAGCCATGTGTGAGCAGTTTTGGTGGGGACCAGTTCAAGGAGAGCAGTGCTGCTGAAAGGTAGGAGGAGGAGCAGAAGCAACAGCTGATGGGAATAGCAGTGGTACGCTGGAGCACAGACTATTGTTCGTTGATCAGGACTGTCAACAACACTAACATGTGCTGCTAGCAGCATCACTGTGACTTGATTGGTACTGCACAAGGGGACGATGAGTGCTGCATAGTCTTGCAGGAGTACCAGTACTCATAAGCACTGGACACTGAGGCAAAGCTATTCTGGCCTGGATGCACAGTTAAGACGCCTCAAGCCAATTTCTGCTGCTGCTGTTGATGCTCTTGCAGGCACTGGCGTTCGTCATTCTTCAATTGGTTCTATTTTGTTATTAACATAGGTAAGACATACCATCACTTGTACACCGTCCGGTGTGGGCCACAGACTGGATTTAGCCATCTCTGCTGCTGATGATGATGATCGTCTCTGCTGCTGCTGTTCTCGTGATCTGAACAGGCGCCCTGGTTGCCTCAACAGTGGTAGTTGGCGTCCAGGAAAGCAAAGGGTACGGTGTCGGATTTGGTATACCAACAATTGCGTTCGCGGTGGCGATCGTGATGTTCATCGCCGGAGCGGCCGGCGGTCTGTATGTGCGCGTCCCACCGGAGGGCTCTCCTTTCTCGCGCATTGCGCGGGTGCTACGAGGTGCGTGCCTGCTTATAATAGCTCAGATCATCTTGACACCAACAGAGAAGCAGCTTCTAGGAATGTCTCAGCAGGGCACAGCCGTCTAGCGATTTCGCTGTGAAGTCGGACGTCCTTCGTCAACGGTCGGACCGCATGCAGCATGAACATGACAAACTTGAGTTGATAATCACAGGATCATGAAAATCATAGGACTCAGGTTAGTCTTTTCGCCAACTCACAGCGCGTTTGCGCTGCAGGTGCTTTCACACATCGCCACCTGTCCTTGCCAGCTGATCCCGCTGACCTGCATCAACCAGCAGCTGGATCAGCAGGAGCACTGCCATTCACAATGGAGCACACAACACGCATGAGGTGATAACACAACACTGCCTGGTATAATTGCATGATTCTGGCACTCACACCACCTAATAACCAACTTTTAACATTGCTTGGGCCCCTAGTGGATGCACCTAAGCACTATTGTTACCAGTTCAAGCTCAAATAGGTAAATGGGCTCGTTTCAATCTGGATCAGCACAAGCACATACACATGTGTGATTGGCATGCCAAATGCAAGACCTGGTCCGTGTTTAGTGACATGACATACGTGTATGTGTGTCTCCATGCAGATGTCTAGATAAGGCTGCTGTTAAAGTGGATGGCGTTGATTCAACAGTGACTGTCACTGAAGTGGAAGAGACAAAGGCCTTCCTTGGAATAATGCCGCTGTTCCTCTGCATCTGTATCTACCAGGTGAAGCCAGATATGCCTGTCTACTTTACCACTCTGTTCCCTTGTTAATCCCTATCTGCTGTATTGTTCTGCCCGGCTTGCCGCAGGCAGGGCCCAGCTTGAAAACCAGGGATTGAACACCAGGTTGAAAACAGGCATGCCATATTTGCTTCCCAACACTGCAATGTACAGGCCCTGCATTGATTGTTTCGCAGCAAACACTAGATATACCACCCTTGCCTGCTTGGATGGCAGATCAAAGCTCTGACATAGTCATCACTGATGAAGGGCCATGCCTTGATTTTGGAGTGTTCTTCAACATTGCAGATGACATATGATCCCGTCTTCACACTTCTCCCCTACCCCGGTGACTCCATGGACAGACGTCTTGGCAACACAGAAGTGCCGGCAAGCTCAATCTCATTCGCCAACACCTTTGGAGTGTTGCTCACTGTTGCCTGCTATGATCTGTTGTTGGTGCCACTCACCAACAGAATGAAGCGGCCCATCAGTATGACGATGCGCATTGGGCTTGGGTTTGCAATACAGATGCTTGCACTCATCAGTGCTGCACTGATTGAAATGCAAAGGTGAGCAGGAGCCTGACAGGTAGCACCAGGCTTGCAGGTGATCTTCAACTTCTATATAGTTGGCAGGTGCAGACACACCAACATCCGGTTCATCCCCCCAAAAGGTGATGATGACAATATGCAACGTTTCTTGCATACCATCCAAGTGACATATCCAGCAATGGTTGCTGGCAGCAGATGTACTCACATCATCATACAGGCCAGATACATCAGTGCTAATATGCAGTTTTATCGTAAAAGTCTCGGAGACTCAGGCATTGCCGCATTTACGTGTTGAGTGAAGTTGGCTCATATCAGGAATTGCTTTTGAACGGCATTGCTGCTGCAGGTATCGAGTGATCCACAGCTCGGGTGTTGTTGACAGGTTTTTGGCAGCAGGTCCAGGATCTGATCCCCTACAACCCGCTTTCAGAAGTCCCATGAGGTCAGTGGGGCCAGCCTCAGGCCCCTAGGGGTGCCCATGCAGCATACCACGGCATGGTCCTGCCCGTGAAATGACAAATTAGCCTCAGAGAGTCTACTTTTGATTGCCAGTGAACCTTTATTTTTGCTGCTACTCCTGCAAAGACCTTGATAGAGTATTCTATCACATGGCGTGTCATGGCATGCATTTAACCTGCTTGTACGGTCACTGACTAGCAGCAGTGCCACACTACTATGATAGTAGTGCTGCTGTGCAGTTGATGAATCTGGCATTGCTATAACTCATGCTTCTGTTTGCTGCTTGAAATCTTTCAGTATCTGGTGGCAGGCCATCCCCTACTTCCTGCTGGGTGTATCTGAGGTGTTCACAAATGTTGGGTGCATTGAGCTCTTCTACACACAGGTGATAAGGCTGGTAGTAGGACTGAACAATTCTGATGTGCCTGTTTCAGCTCAGCTGATGTTTACTGAAGCAATGCCATGACTGGAAGCGGGTTGTACGCACACTGAGCCAGCGGATGTTACGTTATGCTGCTTTGCTTTGCTTTGAACAAGAATCTGGAGCCTCACATACAGTACACACGGCCCCACCTAGTCATGTTGCTGCAACCTGTTCTGTCCCCAGGTGTCTGATGGCATGAGATCCCTAGGCTCCTCAGTAAACCTGTTGACCACCGCAATTGGCACCTACCTAGCCAGTGGCCTCAACAAGGCAGTAGCAGCAGCAGCACCCAGCGACTTATGGGTGGCAGACAACCCTTTATTTGGACACTATGACTGGTGAGCTTGAGAAATGGCCATGATTAGACCTTCAGTGAGGGACAGGTGCTGTCAACCTTTTAACAAAAAACTCTTTGTTGCTACGGTAGCAACAGCCTACGGTAGCAGCCAGAATGGGCTGTTATGATCTAGCCAACCTTTGCAAAATGCTTCGACGCTGCAAGCCAACTTCCAGAGCAGGTGGGCATCGTGTGCCAGCCTTGATTCACAAAATGCTGATTCTGACTATGGTATCATTGTGTTTGTTACTGTCTGCGTTTGCAGGTACTTCTGGTTGAACGCTGGCATAGCTTTTGTTGGCCTGCTATTGTATATCTGGGTGGCCAGAACGTTTAGCGTGCACCACACAATCAAGCCAAGAAAAACTGGACAAAGCAATCACTCTCAGCAGCAAGGTGACGAGCTGAAATTTGCTTAGCAAGTGAGAGAGTCATGCTGACATAGCCAACTTCAACACACTGCTTTTCCACCATGTATGTGAGGGACGGATGCAAGACCACCAGTTAATGGCTGTGACTGCACTGCAGTCTGAATGGATCACTGACACTCAGTATTCCAGGCTTAGGCTAAGCCTGATGCTGAGTAAGTAACATACTGAGGAAGATTAAGGGCCTTGGACATAGTCAAAGCCCATGTATGTGCCTAGTTGGATTAGGCTAGCAGGCTGTAGCAAAGGATACCAACCTGAGATAGACAACTTGAGAACTCAACCTACCATTATGGCGTCAGCTGAATATTGTGATTGATTGTAAATTACAGTGGTGGTGGTGCCAGTGGCACATCACTCAGACTGGAGACGCTCAAGCAAGCTCAAGTGAGGTCGTTAATTGTAATTTTACTACTGTCTGAAAACACCTTACATCACTCAGTTGCAGACGGCTTCTGTTGCAAATATACATGACAGATGACAGCTGTTATCGCATGTTACTGACGATTGGTCGTATGCCATAAGACTCCTACTTGAAGTCCTCAGTGGGTCTGAATGAGGCATCCCTTGTACATGTGCGTCCACCATGAGCGACTCTGCTGGCTCTTCAGGTGCCCCCTCTGCAGCCAACTTTTCAAATACCAGTGGGGTAGTATGGTATGGTGATTGTAGAGGTTGCAGTTGCAACCGTTGCAATTCCTGAACTTGTTCATGAGGTGTTCTGTCATTCAGTACAGTACATTTGCTGATCAGTGCTGGGCTAGCTGATGTTGTCATGTGTACAGTACACTGCCAGTGATTGGATCAATTCAGTGATCTCAGACGTTGCCTCAGGCTTCAGTGAAGGTATAATACCATCCATCATAACAATGGTTGCCAGCAGTAGGACTGCCAATAGCAGTGCTGGGCTTTGGTGTTGTGCTCAGCGTACATGAAAGAATAATTGATGTAATGTATGACAGAGCTGCCAGATCTAGTAGAACCGTTTCCACAGCAGTGCCGTGAGCTGCGGCAAGCATGTCTGACAGGACTCGAAGGCATTCACCAGCAATGCCAGCCAGCAGTCACACTGACTCCTGCAGGAGCTGACTTTCAGCTGAGTAGTACTCAGAATTGTTAGACTTGTGGTCCATACTTTCAAGGGGCCGCAAGTACCATTGTACAATTGCAAAAGAGATTGAGCCATCATGTGCAGCAAGTTGAGATGCTATGACAAATGCGCTGACATGCGTTGGGAGCGCCACCCTGCCAGGCCGCCACAGTGTGATGCTTGTGCCTGCCTTGGCTGCCCTTGCTGCCCACCGGCTGCCATCGACATCCTGCACCAAGTATTACCTGTAAAAAGGAGGAGTCCAAGCCTCACGGTGACAAGTTTGAGGGCACTTGAACCTCAGAAGATCCCCCGATCAGCAGCTCCGAGTCAATGGTTGGCTCTTCTGGGGTGCTCCTCCGGGGCTAGATAGCCTATGGGTTGTACGGTATGGAATGCATCTAAGCTTTACACAATTGTGCTTGGGGACATCTTGCATGTTGTGCATCATACTTTTGAGCTTGAGATTGAGTCGGGTGATGGTCAGCAGGTGGAACCTGCAGACATTCTGCCGGATTGAATCTGGTCTGTGTTTTTGTTTGTGTGCCCCCATGAGCCATTAGCTGGCTCCTTACGGGTGGAAACCCTTACCGGGTAAGTAGCAGTAGTAGTGATATTAATAATCAGTACTTTGCAGCCATAGCATTTACTGCCATTGGCCCCGCGCCTCAAATCTACCCAGTGAATTCAATCCACTTTCGGGCAAGGCGAAGTGCATGATTATCCGCTATCACTGAATGTTGAATCCGATATCACTGACACTGAGGGTTTTAAGAAGTCTGCTGTCAGCAGTGCGCACTGCGGCCTAAGCATGCAACACATGCACCCGCCTGTCAGCTCATTCATGTTGCATGGCATCAATCTGCAATAAGACACATGAACTTATGGTAACATCACCATAAAACGGCAGTACAACTGGTAGCAGCATTTGTCACATTGAACCTCCTTGGAGAGATCCCTCCAGTGGTTCAGACTGTTGGGTTGCTTGGCCCTGCACCTGGTCACTGTATGCACTATCATAACTTGCAATTTCTAGGTCCACCATAGTGGTGACATGGCCACAGCCATCTGAAAAGCAGCAGCCCCGCTGCTGCTCACAATTCTCCATCATCTGCTGCCCACACATCATCACCGGGGTTTTGCAACCTGCCCGCCTGGTAATCCATGAACGCCTGCGCGATCTCATCCTGGGTGTTCATCACAAACGGACCATGTTGCACAACAGGTTCCTTGATGGGTGCCCCAGCTATCAACAAGAACCTCAGCCCGGTGCCCTCACCATATGCACCTTCTGTATCACTGCCACTGCCACTGCCACTGCTGCTGGGTGCTGCTGCTGCTGCTGCTGCTACTGCTGTGATGTGATCACCATCCCCAAGCACTAGGGCATGTTGAGGTGTGGCCTCCGTACCGCTGATGCTGCCAGATCCTAACAAGAAAAGACAGCAGCAGCAGCAGCAGCAGCAGCAGCAGCAATGAAAGAAGGAAACCAATAAATGTGAGCTGCAGAATGTCTGATGCAAGGAAAGAGTGGTGCTACATCATAAGACTTATCATCATGTATACACGGTAGCAGGTGTGAGAGGCAGAGTGCTGGGCGTTTTAACAGCTACAGAAGACACGTGGCTGAAGGTCCAGGACACCAGCTCCTGCGCCCCTCCCACCCTGATTCCCACTGAGTACGTACAACAGATACAGACAGAGCCCACCATGACTCACCATCGTAGCAGTAGATGAAGCCGGTGTATTCCTTTGGCACTTGCACATCAAGCTGTGCGCCTGGCTGCAGCACCACGTCCAACAGCATGCCGGGGTTCTTCATGGTGATGGGCCCCGTGGTGCCGGCATGTGTGCCCGCCATCACACGCACGCGACTGCTGGAGGTCTCAACAGCAGGTATATCAGTTGCTTGGTAGTCCTGGTACCTGGAAGCAGCAGGAGCAGCAGTAGCGGTGTGTTGAGGGTGTGCTTGTGATAAAGGTACCAAAGGTACAGGAGAATGCAGCCTAGCTCATGCAAAAGCAGGGACATCAGCTGTGACATAACTGCTCTGAAAGATAATCTCCTGCGCCACGACTGTGATACAATCAGCAGCAGCAGCAGCAGCAGCAGCAGCAGCAGCAGCAGCAGCAGCAGCAGAGCTCTCTGTTCACGCACCTGGGTTTCATCATCTTGTATTTCTTGGGCAGGTTGATCCAGAGCTGGAATCCCCAGAGTCTCCCCTGCCTGCTGACCGGCATCTCAGAGTGAATGATGCCACGACCCGCTGTCATCCACTGGACACCCCCAGGACCAATCACACCCTGGCAGCAGCAGCAGCAGCAGTGCCAGCAGCAGCAGCAGCAGCAAGCATGTGTTGGCAATTCAAGTCGGGAATGTTGAAGGTTGCAGTGCCAAACAGTTCTGCAGCATAATTGCGAACACCACAAGGCTGCTGCACACGTGCAACAACAGATGGATACCATTGAGTATCCTAAACCCTAAACCTCATTTTTATACCATTAATTTTGGTGTGGTATGCGTGACAGACTGTTTGTTGCCTGATCGTACTCACTGCATTGCCTGCTGAGTCCTTGTGTTGCATTTCTCCCTCCAACATGATGCTGCATGTCTCAAAGCCCCGATGGGGGTGGTTGGGGAAGCCTGCTGCTGCCTGGTTCACTGGGAGCTTTAACTCATCAAGCATGAGGAATGGATCAAGGTTGCGCAGCTTGGGAGTTCCAACCTGCAAGTAAACACGCGTGTGGAAAAGCAGAACTGCTCTGATGTTGCTGTACAATGCCATGCTGCACTGATGAGAGTGTGCACCTGTGTGATGAGACATGAGCACGCGGTGTGTGTCCAATACAGACGACGCAGCTGGAAACCAATGCGCTATGGGAACTCATTGCTATGCTACGCTTCCTGGAAACAATCCCTGCTGCTGGCTGTGCTGTGCGGTGCTTTGTGTTGCCTGCTGCTGGTGCTCTGCAACCCTCTACCTACCGTGCGGCATATCTTGACGCCTGCTCCCTCACTAAGCTTCATTCCCTGCACAACCTTAGTTATGGGACGAAGCAACTGCTGCGTGGTGCTCATCTCGCTAATACTTTGAGCGGCTGAAGGGGGTACTGGCTGGGATGCTAAGCTGGTTGTGATCTGCTGCAACGTGTGTGGCTGTCTGGTGTTGGCAAAGACTTGTTCGTGTTTCAGAGTGCTTGGTAGAGTTTTCAAGGATACTGTAGGCAGTAAGAAACTGCACGCAAGCAAAAGAACAGCAGCAAGTCCAAATAGGAGCAATAACGGCGTCCGTGCGCCCTTAATTCTAATCTTCATCTATACATAAAGGTATCGAGGCAGTATTTATACTGGCTCGAGCGCAGCAACAGTCGGAAGTCATTCGAGTCGTAAGCCGATAGTTCTTAGTTGTCACCTTTGACTGATACGACGCTTCGAGAACAGGCACTCCAAAGCACATCGTGAGGAGATAATGCCACAAATTTGCACTGTATAATACATGTTTGCGAGCATGCTTGTAGTGTAGTGATTTTGGCAACCATGAAAAACTGCGATGTCGTTCCCATCCAACAACGCTACAAAGCCCAAAGCTGTCGTGGCATATGTAAGTCCGGCTGTACATACATGCCCATAAAATACATTTGTTGCTGTTGCTGCAGCAGTGCTCTCAGTCGACAGATCAGGACTGGGGTACATAAGCTGGTAGGGTGTTGGCTGGCTTGTGAGAATTCGGGTGTTGGCAATGGCTTGAAGTATGGCATGAGGTTTCCTGGCAGGTGCTCAGGCGCTGGTCCAGCCTGGTCAGGCTAGTCTGCTGCTGCTTTTGCCGCTCCTGCTGCCAGCAGTTCTCTTCTCAAGCGCTGATCATGATGTGGTCATGATGTGAGACGCTTGCCGCACTTCAGTGTGACGCCATGAGGCCCCTAACAATGACACCCTTCACAGCCTGCTCACAAGCTGCTGCTGCTGCTGCCCAATATCACCGCCACAGCCGCCGCTGCTGCTGCTGTTGCTGCTGTTGCTGCTGTTGCTGCTGTCTTCCATTGTTATGATGATCTTTCCTTTGACCTGTCTATTCAGCAGTGCTGACATGGCGGCAGGCAACTCATGCAGCGCAAACCTGCAACACAACACAAATGGCTCAATCTCTTTACAACACAAACAATGAGTGAGCAAAAATGTACTACATCATTGTTTAATGTTGAGGAGCATTCTTCCACATATTCGCACCAGCAGCAGCAGCAGGAGCAGCAGGAGCAGCAGCAGGAGCAATCAGTACTATTACCACTGTTGCACTCTGGACATACCAGGAGGCTGAAAGCAGCCACACCACCTGCCATGAAACACAAATGCATTGCATTAGACTCCTTCAAAACTACATCTGTATTCCAAGTCTGTATTTGCAGTGTTCAGCACCAAGTCATATGATATGATAGGATAGTTTTGCACATCAGTTTCTGCCTGATTTTGCAAACACCTCCACCTGAGAAGCTGCTGTTGCCAGCCAGACACACATACCTATGTGACACTTGGACCCTGATGCTGTCCTGCTCCAGCCAGCTCATCACCTGGCTCATGCTGTCAGCCAGCAGTTGATACTGGTGCTGCATGTAGCTGCCCCAGAACACGCCATGCATGGTGGTATTCTTCACAAGGAGAAGATTAGCAGGCACCTGAAGCAGCAGCAGCAGCAGCAGCAGCAGCAGCGGCGGCATCAGCAGCGGCGGCGGCGGCATCAGCAACAGCAGCTGCGGCGGCAGCAGTGGTGAATTCTGCTGCTGCTTGACTTTACTGCCACAGATGTGTCAATGCCATGTAAGTCACAGGCCAACCGTGCAAGATAGATGGTTCGTACCAGTTCATATCTCTAGCTCATATAACAAGGATCTGTAGCAGCTTCAGCAGCAGCAAGTAGAAAAATACTATTCATAGAGTAGACCCCGGGCACCAGTGGACATGCACTAGATGTGTTTCACAACTGTGTATGTGACACTGCCACTGCCTTCCTTGCTGCACTTCAGGACCAACTGTATGCCATACATTTGCTCCCACAAGGCAGCAATGAAAGTCAGTGCCAGTGTCACAGACCCGATCGTGAAACAGACTGCAGCAGGAAACAAGCGCCAAGTGTCTTTGAAAGCGGTTTCTGAACTCAGAGATGCACTGAAATCAGTGTGCTTGACTCTCATTGTCAGATCTGAAGGCTGAGACATCACAATCCCACCTTTGGTATATCTCCTGCTGCAAATCCAATGATGAGGTACTGGGCACCCCAGGCAACACACTTGAGAGAGTCAAACAGAGCAGAACCACCAACTGGGTCAAACACAACATGCACACCTGAGCAGCAGCAGCAGCAGCAGCAGCAGCAGGAGCGATTTGCAGCAACTGCGATAGAGCTGCTTTCATGAACCACAGCAGTGACACACAGCAGCTGCAACAGCTACAATTGACTTGAACTCAATTGTACAAGCCACGGCCAGTAAGTGACCACACAGAAGTGGATAGGACTTGGTGCTTGCTTTGATGATGTATGAATCAGGATACCTTTAGGCGCCACTGCTGCTATCTGTTTGTGAAGCTTCTGACCACCAGCAGCAGCAGCAGCAGCAGTGTCCACCACAGCATCAGCACCAAGTGACCTCAGGTAGGCTGCTTTGTCAGAGCCAGAGGTCACGGCCACCACACGAGCACCAAGTGCCTTGCTGATCTGCAGCAGCAGCAGCAGCAGCAGCAGCAGCAGCGGCGGCGGTGGTAGTATGCACAAAGCGGTGAGCCAAGACAGTGTAGCTTGCTGTTTATACCAGACAGCACAACAAGGCTAGGCATGTGCTGGATGTCAGGCGTTCATCTGTACTTCCCTTGACATGCACTGCCACTGCTGCTGCTGCTGCTGCTGCTGCTGTTTGCAATGGCCTGCTGATGCCAGTGATGGTTGATCTTTCAGAGTGCATCGTCACAAATGCTGTAGCCAAGACCCACCTGCACTGCTGCTACTCTTGCTGCTGCTGCGCAAGTGCAGTGCTGCTGCTGCGCAAGTGCAGTGCTGCAGCTTCCATCACATGTGAGCATGACTGGTCTGCTGCTGCTGCTGCTGCTGCTGCTGCTGCTCACCTGTACTGCTGCTGTTCCCACTCCCCCGCTGGCCCCCAGCACCAGCACTGTCTGACCCGCCTGCAGCCCCGCTCGGAGGCGCAGCGCCACATCAGCAGTGCCGTACACGATTGGCACCCCAGCAGCAGCAGCGACATCGACACCACCTGAGTGGCAATGTGGCGCAGTGCTGGTCAAGGCCCTTGAGCATGCTGAGCATCAAGCTTTCAACTCAAGTCTTGCTGACATGCCTCACCAGCACCGTGGTGGTAAGGCATGTCCGTGGTGGTGAGGCATGTCAGCCGATAGAGTTGATTTGAAAGCTTGATGCTCAGCATGCTCAAATCTATTTCAGGTTCCCAAACGCCAGGTTGAGGACACTCAGACATTCAGATTGGGAAGTCATCACAATAACGATGAGATGATGCAAGATGTTGCCGCCTTCTTTATTCACTGGCAGAAGTTGACATTGTATGAAAAACAACATTCCAAGCCTTGAAACGCTTTGACAGCATCATGACCTTGAGGAAGAACGGCTTTTGTCTGAGGTGCTATTGCTGCTGCTGTCAGTGACACTACTCTGCTCGTGTTCTGATGTTATATTTATTATGATGTGCAGGTGGTTGTAATGTGATGTGATAATTGCTGAACCCTCCCCCGCAAGACACACCCTCACACATCCCCCCTCATGCATTTCTTCCC
>JABEVS010000267.1:0-61193 GCA_018290735.1 Coelastrella sp. MACC-549 | reverse complement strand
TGTAAAGGTACACAGGGCCACGTCAGGGAGTGTATAAGCCCGCTCTTTTAACCACAACTCCCCCCCCCCCCCCCCCCCCCCCTTTCTCTCACACCTGGTATGTGCCATGTTGACACTGCTGGCACTACCACCTCCTCGGCAAATCCTCCCCCCTGGTTGACAGCACACACAACATCACCCGGCCTGAACCCTTGCACGCCAGGACCAACCTAACAGCAGCAGCAGCAGCAGCAGCGACGGCGGCGGCGGCGGCGGCGGTAGTTAACATGTTTTTGTGGGATTATGCCAGATAAGATGACGTTTCTCAATTGCTCTCCATGTGCTGCAACTGGTTGATCAAGATAAGTCCAGCCAGCACACGTTGTTGTACAAAGCCAGGTTAGTCAGTGGTATCATCAGCCATCACTGCTTGCCATTGATGGCAAGCAGCCCTCTCTTGACTGAATTGCTGTGCTTGATGCATCTGTAACTGCAGGCTGCTTGGTGGCCTCAGTCAGCTCTGCAATGGACAACCCAAAGGTACTCTGGGATCTGTCCTGTTTTGAATTGTCCATGATAGAGCTGACCAAGACCATCAAGCAGTCAAAACTAGACAGGTCCCAGGCTGCCTTTGAGCTGTCCATTTAGAGTCGCTGACTCTTACCACTTCATCATTGTGACTGTGACCAGGTGTCCCTGGCTACATAAAACAGAATTGAATGACACTCGCGTACCTGCACTACGATGCCTGACACTTCGTTGCCAGGTATGAAGGGCAGTGGAGGTTTCACCTGGTACTGACCCTGAAGAAGCAGATATGGATGAAAACTGCAGGTGTCTTTCATCGAATGATTATGGAAAGGACAGAAAAGCGCGATATCTTGTTCATGAAACAGCTTTATGCTGACTGTATACATGTCAGCAGACATGCAGCTTGCTGTCTTCTGTGCCAACAGACCTGCATCAGCAGTGAATTAATGAAGGACCCTGCTGTTGCCGGTGACCCACCTTGATTTGCAAAGCATCCGGGAAGTTGAGGCTTGCCGCCGTCACACGGATTTTAATACACCCGGCTTTTACTTCTGGGCTGGGTATGTCGCCAGCAAGGCGTAGGACCCCTGCTCCGAGAGGCAGGGTAGGGTCCCCAAGTTTCTCACACACTACTGCTCTCATTATCGCACAGCACGTTGATGAAAAGTGTGCTCGCTGATAATATTGCTAAGCTTGGACTTATCAAGTTCAAAGACACGCAAAATGCCCTTGGGCGTACAGTTTTTGTCGATGGTGACGCCAATCTCAAGCGCAACAGCTGGTGTACGATGGCATGCACGCAAAGGTGCCACGAATGACATTAGGCATTAGTTACAGACAGGGCATGAATGAAGAGGAGATGTGAGCTAGATGACCGTTCTGACAGTTTGTCATTTACCGGCAGGCCTGATCCTTCCCCGCACGGCAGCGGCTGCTCACTGACATGCCGATTTGTTCGTTTGCAGACGCCGCTGTACAACACTTGCCTCTTGCATGCAGTTCAGCTGGCAAATCAAGGGTATCAACACTCTGCCTTTGCCAGCTGCTAGCAGCATCCAGCCAGCACGTGTTGCTCTCTGACAGCTCCAATCCAGTCGCAAGCATCATTTATCACCTCCCAGCCACGACAGAGTGCAAAGCAGGAGCCAAGTAAATGTAATTGTTCAATCAGCTCAAATCTGGGGCAGAACACCTGCGCCTGAAGACACCCAAACCGGTGACCCAATTGTATTACCTCAAACAGTGGTTGGGTGCTGCTGGTGCTGTGCATCCGCATGCAGACGTACCTGCAGCCAGCTTTACATCACCAGCGATACTTGACAGCATCATGCACAAGGCTATGCGTGCACAAGTGATGCAGTCACCCGAAAAATAAGTGATGCATCCCTGGACTCCGCGACCTTATCACAGTTTCAAGAAAGCTGTAAGCACTACTAATCGGCAATCACCAATCTCTATATGTGAAAGAAATATAGCCATATGTCTTACAACACCACAAATTGACAACATTGCCAGCTATTCCACCATCACATGCCACAAGTGCCTGAGCAGGTGCCCAGCTGCGACTGCTCAGACCACTAAACCAGCTGCACAGTTGCCTACCGATAGTGTTGGTGCACTGCTGTGTGTTCACCTAAGTGGTAGCTCGTGAGTAAAGTATTTTTGGCATCAACACCTTCCACAGAACATCATCCACCGCTGGTGAAAACCATCCTGACCCCTTACCGCCAGCTTCGCCAAAGCAAAGGCTTGCTCGACAGCAGAAGCAAGATGAGGTGTCAGCTGACTGAATGTGACACTGTAGCAGATAACTTGTGCTACAACAGAGGAACCTGGTGACAATGGGCCAACCATGAGCCGTCAAGCGTCTCCTCATCACAAAGAACCCGCACATCTGCAGTCCAGAGCAATCAGGCATAGTCTCTGACATGCTGTGCGTGGCAGCACCAGCGCAACAGGGTGATGCGACTGATTTGATGCAAGACACATCAACATCTTGCATGATACCAGATTACTGCAGAGCATACCAACTCCGACTCAACAAGCTGCTGCCTAGAAAGACAGTGAAGACTACCCACAGCTATGCAGTGCAGAATGGCCATTGCGTGAACAAGAGGCCTGCAGTCACTGTCACCAGATTGAGATACCATCAAAACAACAAAAGACAACAGATAGGTATCAAGGCTACGTTTGAGATGCAAACATGCCCAAAGCCAGAAATATGCACACACAAGTGATGACCACAGGTAGCAGGCGCTGAGTGACCAAAGACAAGCAGAGGTTGTGCGTGTCATGCAGCATTTCCACACACAGTATACCCCACCTAGTCAACATACTAAGGACCTGCACTACAATGCACCGACAAGTCAGCTGACTGAGCAGTATCGCTGATGGACTGAGCAGTATCACACATAGAAAGTATTCATCCTGACCGCCGCACCTGCTGTCTTGCTCGCAATACACTGCTAGTTGTGAAGCATGCCTGCATGCATTAGGCACTGCACACCCACCCCCCAACAGCAATAAAGCACGCTTTTGAAACCTAGGAATTATGCACTAGTCAATATCCACCGGCAATCAATCGATGTTTCTGATCATGCTCTGCACACATGTACGCTTGTAAGCAAGGACCTACACAGACATGCGCCCCACACCAACCCACATTCCCCCCAGCCCTCACACACCACCACACACTCACACACTCAGGCCAACCAAACAGACTCCACCCTGTCTGTCCCTGACCTGATAGTCATATTGGCACCTGGCAAGGGCGACATCATAATGTACATCATCGCAAAATACAAGCAGTAGCCTCTGACAAATCAAGCACCCAGCACAGGACAACACAGCAGCAACGCCTAACAACGTATACCCCTTATCATGTTGCGCAGCACTGAATATTGGCATAAATCACGAAGGATATCCTTCCAACCCCCCATAACAATAGTTGGCCTGACAACTGACAAAAAGACCGATGACGCCCATCAGAGGGCCTGGTTTGGGCACACACAACAGGCAGCTCAGACAAATTGCACCACGATATTGAATCTAAGTCCATCATCACAGCCTACAAAGCAGCTCATGAGCAGACCACTGGTGCACACATTGCGAAGCACTGCTAGGGCATCAACATGCAGCAGTGGTCCTGATATTTGAACACTATGTGTGTCCTTGCAAGCAAAATGTATGTGGAAGTAGTACCACAGGCAGAGCTGCTGACTGATGCTGCATGGCATGGCATAAAACGGTGAGAGTTGACCTCAACAGCTCCCGGGCCCAGACAGCAAGTAGCTTGACGCTCATGCAGATTAGACAGTATGCATCATGCTAAGTGCACACATGTAGCACAGCTGCATGTACATAATTGCTGCATCTCTCAAGCACAGGTGGCATCTCACAGCATCCAGTGGCCCTGCTGTGGGCACAACAGCAGATAGTGATGCCTGTTTGTCACATGATCCAGCTCATGAAATAGAGATGATGAAACAGGGCCACATGACTGCAGCAGCAGATCACACGAAGACCCATAAACATAAATGCGTCTATTCCAAGGCACACAACCCTTGATAAACCCTGGCTTTGTGACACCAGACATAGCCGCATTGCAATAGCCCACTTCCTGATGCTGGTCATGTGACATGTGTCACTGACAGCATCCCAGTACTGAACACCCCAGTTCACCAGAAGAACTGTTATTTGGACATGCACCAGACCATGCAAGTATAGACACCACACAGGCAGCGCAGATCACAGACTTGTCCAGCAATGTTGCTATATCATGCTGTCTCGAATATCTGCGCTGCCAGCACCACATCAGTGCTGCTACAGGAGTGTTGAAACCCAAAAAACATGCAGAATGCTGCTTAGGCCATACAACGACACGTCAGAGGGCAACCATATGAACCGCTCACAAGACCATCAGCACATTGCATGCTGCACAGGTACATTGAGCCTGTGCAGAGCAGAAGATCAACTGCCTGGTGGTGCTGCAGTAGAGAGTCACAGAACAGTGGGCAAGGGAGCCAAGCTGCATGCACCAGATTGCCCGTCAGCCCACAGTACACGGCATGGCGAAGCAACACATTACTGTGCTGGCATGAAAAATGCCTGCCAGTGCCATTGATTGCAAAGAGTGTGACAATTCACAAAGAACACAAGGCAAATCACTGGCAGAAACTGTCTACTATTGCTTTTGTCAGTGGATACTGATTGTGAACCATGCTAGGCATTGATGTCCACAAATATACCTGTACCAAGGTTGACGATACAATTGAACAAGAGATGTGTACTTCTCAATGCCTGGTATGGGCAAACTGGCTGACCGGAGCCTTGATGAGATACGTCCGCCACCCCAGATCTCAGCATGCCTGCCGATTCTCCAGCTGGCACAGGTTCTCCCACACACGCTTGACTCGGTGCATGTGGCATTTGCTTGTGCGGTGCCGTCTGCTGCTGCACTCGTCAACGTAGTCTGCATCATCCCAGATGGCAAAGTCCTGCGCGTCTGACAGCATGCTGCTGTCCTGGCCATCGTGCTTGTGAGATTCCATTGAGCATGTGTCATGTGTAAAAGAAGACATGATGGCTGGGTGCAGCGGGCTGGCAAAAGGCTTCAAAATAGCAGGCACCTGCGGACAGCGCAAGGAGCTGTGTTGAGCCAGAAGTAATAGTGAGACTGATGAGACACATATCATCCGCGAAACACCCAAACCAGAGGCATCATCTGCTCAACATCCTCGCTTTTGGGCTGCAGAGCTTTCACGCACAAGCCATGCAGCCAAAGACTGACCTGAAATTCGTAAAAAAGTGCAGCAACTACTGCCTGAGTATGGGTGATAGTCTAGCGGCAAAGCTGCAAGAGTCTTGTTGATGCGCCAAAAGAAAACGTGGAGTTGCTGTTAAGGATACCAAGGCCGTTACAAGGACTGATTATATCATCGATTTACCACAACAATCCACCTGGCCAGGCCGTGAAGGCCGGACAAGTCGATGGCCACAAACCGCGCCAGGGTTAAGTCCAGCGAGACCGTCAGGCTCTTTCGGTGCCCTGCTCGACGCATCACTTTCAACAGATCATTCTCGCGGCTAGTGCAACCGGGAACTCTGCGACCAGCCAATATCATTATGGCAGTTGCGGCGAGATTTTGCGAATCCATCCACAGCTTTTCCTGCCTTCTAGTATCACAACGCACCGATCCTTTTCGCGTGACGTGTTCACTGTTGTAGACAATGTCAACCTGCTTGCCCTGCGTCGTGCCACCAGCACCCACTGACCGTCAATGCTCACACTCCTCAATGATCACCTCCCCGGCACAATCCACTCAGATATTCCTGTCACGTCAGTATATCATGCAATGTTGTCCGTAGCCAGCGCAATTGGCATTGGCAGCTGCCCTCTGTGCATAAGCTCTTGCAGGTCCCGCTCTGCGTGCGCTCCCTGTGCCGCCAGGTACCCAAACAGCCAACTTGATGCTACAAATAAGATTGCAGCGCCAGCTACTGCCAGGGACAGCTGTGTGATGATCTGCAGGTGGTGCAAGCATACCATTATCAGCGCCAGCAGCAGTAGCAGCACGCTCAATGCTCCTTGCACAGCATATCTTCATGCAGCAGTCAGCCACAGCCTTGATACATGCCATGCATTAGGTACTGTCAGCTATCCAAGCTCCCACCGGTAAGAATGACAACGGTCAGTCAGCATGGTCACTTGTTCCACTTGCGCAAGTCATGTGCACACAAGCTGCTCACAGGCCACACTCAGCTTCTGACAGGCCCCTGCAGATCACTTGCCCTGACTCTAGGACTCAGGGTTTCATCCCCACCTATGCAATGATGCCCCTCACCTGCTGTAACTTCTGCACAAGTCCATCCAATATTCCCACTGCACCACACCAGCAATGGCCAGGTGGTGCTGGCATCCTTGAAACACCAGCAGGGTCAATACACCCAGGAGGACATTCAGTATGGACTTTCAGTACGGCACTGCTGGCAGCAGCAGCATCAATCCTCTTGTCACGACTGCTGCTGCTGTCGCTGCCAGGAGCTGCTGAGCTGCTCGGCTGCAGCAGTGAGGTCAGATCGTGGTGCAATGTCTGCTGCTGCTCAGCTGTTGTCACTGCTCCCAGAAACTGCTGCACCGGCACCGGCACCACCAGCTGGGCTTGTTCTGCAGGGCTTGTGATTGTCGGTGCTGATGCTGCATCAGTTGGTGCGGATGCTTCTTTTGCAAATGGAGGCCACCAGGGTTTGCCACCTCCACCAGCAGCCTACATGTGAATATGATGTGTCTGACCGCCAATGTGTTCTCTGATATAATGACCCAGGGATCAGAGTCTGCCATTGGCCCCAGACTTGATCAACTCAACGAGCAATACTACTGACGACCATGCTGTGCACACTGTGCACACCCCTACATATCAGCCTGAATGTGCGCAACAGAAATGGTCAACGCTAGGCCTGACTTGTTCTCAACACATAATCTGGGTGTGTCAAATGCAAAGCCCTCAGCAGGATTCCAACCCATTGAATCTGACCAGAATGTAACATTTGGAATTGGACTCTGCCAGGGTTATGATGAGCGACTCCCCACAGCGGCTGTGCCTTGAGTGATACTCACTGAGTGTCAGGGTTTTTCAGACAGGGAAAAATGACAATAAATGAATGACTATTCTGGCCCACCTGTGTGGTTGACAGTGCTGCTGACATTGTGCTCAGCCAAGTGACACTGCCCGACACCACCACTGCTGCCAGCAACAGCAGCAGCCAATTGGCAATATTCACCCGGTAACTGTTGACGTTGTACTTGCTGACAGCTGTTGCGGTCACTGCGGGTAAGCAGGCGTAAATGACATCTTATCACACTGGCCAACTCAAACAGCTCCAGCCTAGTGCTGTGAAACTTGAACAGTGACTGATAAAAATAATCAGTACTTTGCAGCCATAGCATTTACTGCCATCGGCCCTGCGCCTCAAATCTACTCAGTGAATTCAATCCACTTTTGGACAAGGCGGAGTGCATGATTATCCGATCTCAATTGAACAGTGACTGATAGTGGGAAACCCTCCTAAAAACACAGTGTGAGAAGCAAAGAGCAGACTGCAAGCCTTTCAAGAGTCCCCCCAGCATTCCAACAGCCAGTTTCATTGAAATGTCAGAGCCAGCATCAGTTCAATTGCAGGAAGCCAACTTGACTTGGTGGCAGCAGCAGCTGCTTCAGCAGCTGAAGCCGCTACCAGGTAGCACCACTGCTGAGGCTTGAGAGCCAGCAACAACGACCTGCCTCACCTGTTTCACCATTGCTGCGGAACTCCAGTAACAGGTTGGCCAACAGCACCAGCACTATCAGGGGTGTTGCAAATACCACAGCATACAGCACAAGCGCCTGCAGCGCACATATAGATAAGGAATCTTTTAGAGGTTTATATGTCAACAAGTGACAAGCCTCATTGACTCATGAGCCACAGCTCCGTGCATTCAAAATGCTTCTCACACTTTTAATTGGCAGAGCTTCTGCTGAGCCAGCTGCTAGCCAGCCAAGGGTCTTATGCACCGCCACCACTGTTGATGCACCTGCAGCACTGCCAGGCATCCAGGCCAGCAAGTAGCCAAGGGCATCGCTTGATTGCCCTGATGCTTGCCAGCAAGTAGCTGCCTAGAAACAACACCAACAGCAGTGGCAAGTGTAATGCAGTTTACCTTGAGCCTTGTCACGGAGTCGGCTGCAATGTCAAAGTCCTTGAAGATGTCATCAGTGCCTGCTCGTGCTTGCAGCATACCAGCCACCCTGCCACACACGCAGCACCACATGTGATCGGTAGATAGATTGAAAGGTATCATCATGACTGTGACCCTGGCATCTGTACACTGACCTCTGGTGATGGCAGGTGGCACCATCTCCATCAGCAGCAGTGGCCACAGCAGCACGAGATGTGTACAGCTCCGTGACGCTGAGAGCAGTAGTTGCTGTTGCAGACAATCAACTTTGTAAATGACTGCCAACGGAGGTTTTTATTGGGTGATTGTGGGCTGCTGTGCATTGCCAAGTTTGTTATTGATACAACCAGGACTGAACGGTCAGTTGACGTGTGAAACATTATGGCTGAGAACGCCGTTGCCAAGGCAGCAGCAACATCACCCACAACCTGAGGTGACAGCGTACCAGCATGGAAGGCCAACCATGATCATCAGGCAACAGATTAGAGGCACCGCCGGAATGCTGATACCATTTCTGAAGCAGCAGCAGCAGCAGCAGCGGCAGTGGCAACATTTAGTGTATAAGCAGCTCTTGATGAAAATGTGTGTGGATACAGCGTGAACACAGCATGCTTGAAAGCAAATCAATGTAAGCTTTAGATGCTTAACGCAAAAATTACTAGACCTACAGCTAGCTGGTCACAGCGTGGATGCCACCAGGCTGGCATCTGTCAGTCAAAGCAGTTGCCCCTGCCTTGAAAATCATCCTGGTATGTAGATTACGATGCGAACAGGCTTATGGCAAATTCGCAGATGAGCCTTCCATGGGTATGCTTGAGCAGCGTAAGGTATTGCTCAAATCGTATGCAAGCTGCTGCTCAGCGCTGCAGAGTCTGCTGTTCCACTCACACAGTCAGAATTGTCTTCCTGCGGGGACTTTGGGACCACGGGCCCGGTAGACTTGTGTAGCTGGAGAGTATAAAAGTATGTTGCGGCATTAGTATATCACGAGTTGAGCTGCATGGGGTGCGCTGACAGGAGTTGATTCTCACCCTGCTTGCATCGTGTGTGCTGTCACCAACGGATGTGTTGGCGATCGCAGGGGCTCTGCAAGTGTACATCCTTTTAGCAATGTGCACAATCGAGTATTATGCCCAGTTGCTGGCGATATGGCTGCCACCGGAGTCGGAACAACCCTAGGCGCGTAACTCCCTCACTCTTCTTAGGCAGGGTTCACGGCTCACGTGCCTTGCAGGCGCGCCCAAGATCAAGGTACAATACACCACAGAGATGGGTATATGCCCTCAGGAAGCCATATTCGCTCCTAATCTGACGGCTTCGATGAGAAATTTATCCCCTATAGTCATGCCATGGACTGTGCTGGACAGTTGCAACGTGCGTCCATGGTTACACACATACTACGCTCCTGCAGTGCGGAGCACAGTATCATATGTGTGAAATCTTGAGACAAACATCATCACACATCCATTGCAGCATGTACAGGACACCATCATCATCTCCAGTGCTCCTGACCAACTGATCAGCTGATCAGCATGCACGAACAACTGCAGCTGCAGCAGCCTGCAGATCATCCTGCCTGGTTGCTACTTCATCACTTAGTGCTTGAATTACTGACTGAAGCAACAGACCCTTCAACACATTCGGCTGCTGCTGCTGCTGTCCACTGTCAGACCTGCGGCTCAAAAGACAGCTACTTTCTGCTGCTGCCGCTGCTGCATCCGCATCCAGCAGCTGCTCTACAGCTTCATCAAGCTGCTGCTGCAATTGGTGCTGCCGCTGACTTGCTTGGCTACTGCTATCCATCAGCAGCAACCGTCCTTCACTGCCAGTGAGCGTGTTTGCTGCTGTAGAAGGTTGCTGGCTGTTACCTGCAAGGTCACTGCTGTCATTCACAGAGCCATTTGCCAGTACCAGCAGCCTGCAAGTCTCGTCTTCTGCCCCCAGCAGGTCTGTCAGCTCCTCCTGGCTCAGACACACCATGTCAGCCAGCCCAGACGCAACCACAGCAGCAGCAGCAGCAGCAGCAGCAGCTTGTTGTTGCCTTGCTTCCACTGCTGTAGCTTCATCACTGCCCCTTTTGCTTGCTGCTTGTTGTTCCTTCAAAGATGCTGCTGCTGCTGCTTGCACATGCTGTTGAAGAGCTGCAGCAGCTGCTGCCATCCCAGCCAAACAACCCAGCAGTAGACTGGCGACTGCTTTCACAGCATGCCCAGCTGCCGTCAGACGCTGCTGCTGCTTCATTGCAACACGCCGTGCTGCAGCTTCTGCTGCTGCTTGTTTCTGCTTCGCTGTGTCAGCTGCTGCAGCTGCTGCTGCTGCTGCTGCTTGCTCCTTGCATTTCTCCAGATCACTCTGCACTGCCTGGCCAGGTGGTGAAAGAACATAAGCACGGTGACACAGCAAACACAGCAGTGTGATGAATGAGAGTAGCCTCGGCACGAGAGCCTCTGTGGTGCCTCACCTGTTACTCACAGGGCTGCAAAGAGTGCTGTGGTGCTGTTTGTGAGTGTGCCAGCAACCCCAGGACTTTGAGCACGGCAAGGCAGCTCTTACTGTTCTAATAAGGAAAACCAAGTCAACCAGCAGTCTCTGTTCAACAGTACAGTTTTTATACTACTTTGGCATGCTCACATCCTGCAGTCCCAGCTACTTCTGGCCTTTTTTAGTGCTGCATTCTGATTTATCATTTCTATACAAACATCAATCACAACTGCTCCTGTGTTCGCCATCCCTTTTTATCGCTGCTCATTCAGAACATGTCAACAGCATCTGTTGAGACTTTATGTTTATAACTCGGGCAGCCGCAATAACGCATAATGATCAAATATGATCAATCTACAGGACATCAGACAATCTGACCTGGATCAATCAGATCTGTTCAGATTCTTCTGCATACCCCCCCCCCCCCCTCACCTGCAGTGCCTGCTCCTTCCTGGCCACATCAGCCCTCAGCCTCTGAACCATCTTCACTTGACGCTCCAACTCCCCACCAGCACCAGCAGCAGCACCAGCAGCAGCAGCAGTCCTGGACAGCTCACTGAGTTTAGCCCTGGTGTCCTCCAGAGCCTGTTTGGTGTCTCTGAGCATGACATCCTTGCGGGCAAGACTTGCTGCCAGCTGCTTGGCACGACCCTCTGCTGCTGCTGCTGCTTCTTGAAGGGCAGCAGTGGGGTTGGTGGCCAGACGGCTGGACAGGTCGTCCACACGGGATTTGAGCTCCCTGCAGGAAAGCAGCACCACATAGCAGCAGCAGCAGCAGCAGTGAATGGCGGAGCAGTAAGCCTGAGGAGCTGAAAGGAGATAATGGTGTTGGTGACTTATCCAATGCTAATTTGATTTGCTGAACTAGAGCCCAGCATCAGCCAGGTGCCACAAGTAGACCATCAGTTACTTGCTGATGAAAGCACCTAAGTTGTCATAAAGCCTGAAGTCTCTTTGTAGGTCTTTCAAGACAAGAATGATGGACAACAGCCAGTGGTACCAACAGCAATAAGAATGCTTTGAAAAGTTCATCCTGCCATGTGATGGTTGCTGTTGCAGCAGGTGGGCAGAGTGCAACATCCACCCTGACCTCCCTGCACTCCTCCTCCAGGCTGCTGGCTACCAGTGTTCAATGAAATATTCACTAGCTGATGAATAGCTGATGGGGCCAAACATTCCATCACTGGTCAGCCAACCCGATGGATGAATCATGATCGATCAGACCTGAAATTTATCATGATTGATCACAATACACTTTGCTGACAGCAGCAGTGATATGTTGATAAGTATTCAAGAGCAGTTATTCACCTGATGAGCAAGTTCTTGCGGTCAATTGTTGCTTTGGCTTCTTTCAGTTTCTGCTCAGTTGATTCCTTGGCAGCAGCAGCCGCAGCAAGCTCGCGTTGCAGCAGCAGCAGCACCCCATTCATCCTGCCGCTGTCACCACCAGCAGCAGCAGCATCAACACCATTGAATCCACCAACACCGCCACCAGCAGCAGCAAGCAGTGCCACAATATCAACACCACCGCTGCTGCCGCCAGCCCCACCAGCAGCAGCTGCTGCCACAGCAGACAGTGCTGCTGCTTGTTGTCGCTGCCGGCGCAGGTGTTCAGCTCTGGCCGTCTTCAGTGCTTCTTTGGCAGCAGCCAGTTCAGCTAAGGCTCTGACTGTTTCCTCCTTGGCAGCAGCAGACTCCACTGCTGCTGCTGCTCCAGCTGCTGCTGCCCTGCGCAGATCATCAGCATCGGCCTTAACTGCCTTCAGCCGCGCCTTCAGCCGAGTGACAGCAGCGCGCAAAGCATCTGCTGCTGCCTCTGCTCTGTGCCTGGCCAGCCGATGGAAGTTTGCTTCTCGTTCTGCTGCTGCTAGTGCATCTGCCCCCCGCACAGAAGCCATGACATCTGCTGCCAATGCTCGAAGGTCTGATGCCTGCTGCTGCAGTGCTGCTGCATCGCTGCTGCTCATTGCTGCTGCAGCTGTCTGTTGTGCTGCCTTGTGGTCAGTCAACACCCCCTGCCTCAGCTTGTGCAGGAGATCATCCAGGGGTTCATTGCCTCTGCTGCTGTGCCTTGCAGTGTTACGCTTTGCTGCCTGCCCTGCTGCTGCTGCTGCTGAAGGCCTGCCAGCTAACCTAAATCCACCTGGCCTTCCGCCTGCCTTAGCAGCAGCACTGGTGCCATGCTGATGATGACTGAAATGGCGGTGAAGGTGGCCTGATGCTGCAGCTGCCGCTGTCCCCAGCCGCCGTCTGCTACTCATGCTGCTGTTGCTGAAGTTGTTTCGCATGCGGCTGTAGTCCTGTTGTGAAGCGCTTGCTGTCTCTGCGAACTCGGCTGCTGTAGCAGCAGATGCAGCCAGCATCAGCGCCTCAATGTGTGCCTCAAGCTGCTGTATGTCCTCTGCTCTAGCAGCATGATACGACTTGACCTCCTCAGCCATCTCACACAGTGCAGCTTCTGCTGCTGCTTTGCCCAACTCTGCTGCTTCCAGGCGCTGAGCGACCGCTGCTGTTGCTGCTGCTTCGCTCGTGTTTTTGGCCCTGGTCAAGGCATGCTGCAGCTCTAAAATCTCCCTCTGGTGTTGGCTCTGCATGTGCAGGTGATGTCAGTTTTGCCAAATATTCATCTCACATTGTCACCCAGAAAACATGTTATCAGCACCCTTCCTGTCAAGAAAATACTGCATATGCTGTAAGTTGACAGCGAGAAAAATATTGGCAAGCCTTGCATAGATGAGGGTCATCGGGTTCTTATTATTTTTTGTCATTTTGCATTTGTTATTGAGAGTGAAGAAGATTTGAATATGAGTGGGCAGCTATCAGGCACCCCTGCTGGCTTTCCACACCTGCAACTCCGCCATCTGCACTTTATGCTGCTGCTCCCGCTCCCCAAGTTTCTCAGCCAGCACACTCCTTGCTTCTGCCAGCTGCTGCTGTGCCTCTGCTGCTGCTGCCTCCGCATCCCTTTGAGCCTCCACTGCTGCTGCCACCGCTGCCTCCAGCTGCTGCTGCTCCGCTGCAAATCGCTCGGTGGTGTCAGTGAGCTGCTGCTGCAGTGAGGCCAGCTGTGCTTGAAGCTGTGTGACACCTGCTACTGCTGACTGGTGATCTTCTGCATCACTCACCCGGGCCTGGCAGCAGCAGAATACAGATGCCAACATACATTGTGATTAATTACATTATCGGCAGATGCTTTACAAAGTAAACATGTTTGTTGACACCTATCTTCTTCCAATATATCCAGGAGATAAATCCAGGCAATTGGGGCGGCCAGCCATGCGGTCAGCATCACAAGCAACACATCACCAGCAAGAAACAGAGAGGCTTTGACGCGCTGAACTGATCTGCACTGCTCAGGGCTATGGCACCTGGCCTTTCACTGTGGTACAGTCACAACAGGAAACACACCACGCTCACCTGTTGTATTGCTGCCAAAGTCCTCTCCAGTGCCATCACCCTTGACTCCACACCAGCAGCAGCAGTCAGCAGCACCGCGACCTGCTCCTCAGCAGCACCAGCAGCAGCAGCAGCACCACCTGCCAGCTGCTCGCCCTTGCTGAGCAGGGTGCCAGCTGCTGAGATGCTGCCTGACAGCCTCTGCTGTGCTGCTGACTCAGTGGCATCAAGGCGCTGCAGGAGAGCAGCAGCTGTGTGGGCATCCAGTGAATGATCCTGCAGGACCACCAAGTTGTGGCTTGTTCTCTTTCTGTTTGAGAGTTGGATGCAGCAGGTTTGAGGTTACGTGCAAGATGAATTTGTATTTCTGGATAAAAAGGTGTGCAGGTGAAAGTTTTGGGCGAGACAAGCCTCTGCAGGTTGTGTCTATTGCGACACCAACGACAGCGGTGTTGCATGTTGCGCAATGTTGTTGCAGGTCCTGAATTTCACTTTGGAGGAGGTATCTATGTCAGTAAGGCATGATGGCAGCAGGAAACCTGTGCACTAGCAAACCCTGTCCAGACAGCTAATCATGATCATCTTGGACATTTCCACAAATCAAGTATAGCAGTGGGGCTACCACAAGGGACAAGCTGCTGCGCCAAGAACTTATTTGCACTCCTGAGTGATAAGGCACAGCTCAGGGCTGGCATATGTCTATGTACATGAGTATACTCAACGATGCACTGCCATGCCAGACTGCTCACTTGTGCCGCCACATACAGCTGCTGCTTCAACTGCTGCACCTCCTGCTGACCAGCAGCAACAGCAGCACACATCTCATCCAGGGTGACAGCCTGCTGCTGCTGCTGCTGGCCAAAGTCAGTTGGGAAGGAGCACTGATCTGGTGATCTGTCACCATTGCTTTGCAAGGCCCCCGCTGCTGCTGGCCGATCACCAGTGTGGGATGCAGCCGGCTGCTGTTGCAGCTGTGCTTGCAGGACAGTTATGTGCTGCGCCAGCTGCTTACATTTTGCCTTCCACTTGCCACAGCGCTTCTGCTGCTGCTGGGCTGCCGCCTGCAGCTGGTTCAACACAGCAGCTGATACTGTCACGGTTTCTGCATCAATAGCAGTGCTGCCCTGCTGCTGCTGATGTTCACTTGCAAAGGCTTGTAGCCTGGCCGTCAATACGTCATCAGCCATCACCTCCCGCTGCTGGTGCTGCTGCTGTTGGCCTTGTTGCTGGAACCCTTGTAGAACTGCTGATGTGTCCGGCTCCTGCAGCTGATGCAGTGAGAAAGTGAAATCTCTTCCTCGATGTGATGATGTGTGCCGGAAAGATCCACTCGCAAAGCATTGACCATCTGCTGCTGCTCCGACCTCACTCTGCTCCTGCTGCTGCAGTTGGCGGTCAAGAGCATCTGCTGCTTCTTTCAGCACAGCCAGCTCAGCCCCCAGCACCTGACTCAGTCCCCCAGAATCAACGCAAGCAGCAGTGCTACCAGCAGCAGCGTAAGTTGCTGCTGCTGTTGAGTCGCTGGGTGTGGTTGCTGCTGCTGCTGCTGCTGCTGTCATTGTCTTGTGAATGTTCTCTGCACAGCTGACACTGCGCTGTATGGACCGGCACAACTGCAGCACCCTGCAAGAGATTCATTTGAAGCGGTGTGTGTGTGTTACGTCACTGACCAAAACACAAATTCAAACAATCGACTTACAGACTCCAAGAATACCACGGCAGTTGCTGTGCCGCCCTTGTTGTAAGTTGCAGAACTTGTGGATCATACTTTACAGGTTGCTGGGTAAGTGCAGATTTCTCCACATCAGCAATGGCACTAGGAGACTGGGGCCATAAACCAAATTGATGATGATCATTATATAAAACGTTGTTATACTGCAGCTTCTTGACCGTACTGTTGCTCACCTGCCGGTGTCTACAGCCAATGCTGTGGACCGTCTACTTGATACCTGCTGCTCCTGCTGCTGCTGCTGCTGTTCCCCTGGAAGCACAAAGCGCACGCTGGGTCGAATGCTGTTGCCACCAGCAGCAGTGATTCTAACCACACCGCCTGACACCGAGGCTGAGCTATGAGCCGGTGATGAAACCTCTCCTGCATATCCCGGCTGCTGCTGCTGCTGCTGCTGCTGGTAGTGGTGGCTTGTGCCGTGCTGCAACTTGAGATCCAGCTCCCTGGTGCACACAGAACAACAAACGGATCCAATTAAACAATGAATCAGAAACAAACAGTGTGGCTCATCTCACAGTGTTTGAACAACGAAAACATAACAGGTACCTGTGCTTGTCAAGACTGGATATCAGGCACCTTATGATTGATCAATCCATGGGCATACACACTCAAATTGATTTGGTAGCATCAGCATACAGCAGCAGTTTGTCCTAAGGCATCCAGCAATGCACTCCATCAACTCCTCGTACCTGAGCTGGTGCTGCAGTAGATCCACCTCGACCTGCAGTGCACTGAGCCTGTTGAGAGCATCATCCCTGGCAACAACTGCAGCATCCTTCTCTTTCAGGAAGGCCGCATTCTCATTGGTCAGTCTGGTCAGCAGGGCCCCGATCTCCCTGGCTTGTGCAGGGCTCAGGACTCCTCCTGGCCTAGACCCTCCTTGCTGCTGCTGCTCAATGGCAGCTGGTGAGCTTCTGGTTGCATGTAGTGCTCCAGCAGGCGCTGACACAGGATCAAGCAGTCCAGAGAAGCTGTGAGCTGCTGCTCCTAAAGATGCCGTCAACACCTCCACTGCTGCTTGACTGTCTAAAGCACTACGCTGCCCTGCTGCTGCTGTTGCTGATCCTGCTGCAGCTTCTGTGCTAGATGTACCAGATCCTGCTGCTGCTGCTGCCATGAGTTTGCTGGTTGCAGATGCCAGGGCCATGTTCTGGGAAGCCATGCTGTCACGCTCAGCAGTGAGACTGGTGACCTGTAGACAGCAGCAGCAGCAATCAGCAGCAGCATTCAGCAGCAGCATTCAGCAGCAGCAGCACTGTAACTAGGATCAAGAGAACACCACAGGTACACATCCCTCATGAGAGTTGGTGATCACCTTAACACCTTGTTGACTGCACTCTTGGAAAGGAGCTGTGGATTCTCTATGGCGCATCAAATTCGTTTTCTGTTTTAAAATCCAGTTTCCCTCCTAGCGTGAAACTAAAACGACCTGCTTGCTGCCTACCACGTACCTGCTGCTGAAGTCTCTCCTTCTCAGCAGTCAGCTGCTTGAGAGCTGCCACCACCTTCTGCACCTCCTCCTTTGCCTCATCAGCATCATTCCTTGCCTTGTCCCTGCTGTCCAGCAGCACCTGCCTTTCCCTCACAGCAGCTTCAGCAGCAGCAGCAGCCCTGTGGGCCTCAGCTTGGGCAGGAGCCAGTGCAGCTTCTGACCTGTCTCGCTGTTTAATCAGTGCTGCATTTTCTCTGGTGAGCCTTGCCAGCATCTGACCTATCTCCTTCAACTGGCCTGAGGTGATTCTAGCTGAGGCAGGGGCACCACTCAGACCACCTACAGCAGCAGCAGTACTAGCAGCAGCAGCTGACAAGCTGGCGCTGACACCTGGTGTTGGTGGAGCAGAGGTGGTCCGGCTGCGCAGATTACCACTGCCAAGTGACCCTACTTCCTCCTGGCCACCTTCCTCCTCATCACCACCCACTGCTGCTGCTGCTGCTGTACCTGTCATCAGTTGGTTGGTGGTTGCTGCCAGTGTTGCATTTTCCTTTGCGAGCATGTCTCTTTCAGCCCGGACGCCAGTCACCTGAGAAAAGCAACCAGAAGTGTCAATCATTCATTGTTTTATTCATGATACGAGTGTGGATCATGATTTGTCATCACAAGCATCTTGAAGAAGTTCCACTCTTGAAATACGATCTGTTGATCATCCAATAACTGTGTATTGTTGCATTGTATTGACAGTTGCCAACATCAGCATCAGTATGTGTACATGCAATACAATGCAACAATACACAGTTTCAAGCTGTATCTATCTGCAAGCAGAACAGTTCAAGCCCAAGGCCCCACCTGCGCCTGAAGGTTCTCCTGAGCAGCTGCCAGTTCCTCCGTCTGCTGCTGCAGTGCTGCACAGTCAACCTCCAGCTGTTCCTTGTGAGCGGACAGATGAGACAGCTGGCGCTCTGCTGCTTCAAAACACCGGTGCAGTGCTGATGCATCGTCAACAGCAGCAGAGAGCTCCTGGGCCACAGCAGCTTTCTCAGCCAGAGCAGCATCCCTGCAGGCAGTAATTACACACTGGCTGTACTTCAGCTGTAACAAGTAAACATTTTAAACATCTCAAGTTGTACTACAGTGGCATAAGGTGGGCATTTGCTGCTTCACAATGGCCAATGTCTTAAAATATTTCTGAAAAACAGAGGTTGCACCAGCATGTGCACACAGCAGGAGGATTCCCGTCAAAGACATGATAACAGTATACCCCCCTGACTACCCACCTGGCTTTTATGAGTCCCGCATTTTCCTTTGTCAGCTTCTCCATTAACTGACCGATCTTCTTCAACTGCGCAGGAGAGGGTGCACCGCTGCCAGCACTGCTGTTGCCAACAGTACTATGAGCACTCACAGAACCCAGTTCACCCCCTGCTGCTGCTGCTGCAGGGGCTGCAGCTGCTGCAGCTGCACCAGAGGCAGATTGTGTTGGGGTTGCCAGCCTGAAGTCATCCCCGGTGAGTCTGCCACTGAGTGCTGAAGCTAGAGCAGCATTTTGCTGGGCAAGGCTGTCACGCTCAGACACATAACTTGCCAGCTGCATCACATGCAAGTTTTTCAGACCAGAAACAGCCAGGGGTGATGGATGGACATGGAATGAGGTGTGTAAAGGGGATATCAGCAATGCTATTAATCATTTTTTATCTTTTATTCTCAGTATTGCTTTTTAAAACTCTTACTCATCTGAATTTTCTGTGGATCACAGGTGATGAACATATAAATGGACATCTGAAAGCTTGCAGTGCAAGTGTCTGCCGCTAAGCTGGAGTAGTCTACGAGCTTGGCAGACATTACCAGTTACAAATGAAGCCAACAGCAGCGACGCAATTAACCAGTATCACAGCATCAGCAAAGGCTACTGCCGCACAGCAGATGAACCAGTGAAACACAAAACAAAATGAACAACTGCCTACCTGCTTAGCAAGTTCCTCCCTGATTGTTGCTGCTGAATCCAGTTTAGCTGCCAGTGCTTCTTTTTCAGCTGCTGCTGCTTCTAGCTGTGCTGCCTGAGCCTGCACCTGGACCAGCAGCACATCACGCTCTGCTGCCAGAGACACTGCAGCAGCATCAGTGCCATGCTGACTCAGCAGCTCACTGCCCTGCAAGCAACAGAGTGAACACCGCACAGTAATGGTTGTGCCGTGTTGCAAGGTACAGCAGCAATCGAGGAATGTCACTGCACTGCACATGTTACTGTACACACAGCATGTCCAGATGGCATGGTTATCAGGCTGAGTGATCACTGCTGCTGAACTGCATTTGGTCGAAACCATCACCCCCAGCCGAGGTAACAGCAGAGCTTCACAACCCACCCTGGGTGTCTGTGTCTTGATGTGCAGAGCTGATGATGATGATCTGCTGCAGGCAACAGTGCTTGCTGGTTCAGCTAAGGCATCTGCAGGCCTGTAGACACTGCCATTACCAGCTGCTGCCTGCGCTATGGCTGACTCTGCTGCTGCAGCTGCCTGTGAGAGTTTCTCCTGCACCTGCAAGTGACATAACCACCACAACACCTGATGCTTGAGACATGCAGCCCTGCCAGTGAACTGACTGCCGGCACAACACACCCTCACACCAGATGATGAAATGACCAGAAAACATCAACAAGAAGTAACTGAGCAGACCAGTTGAGGTCCAAACATCATGCAGTAGTGTTGGTGTGTTCCAGGGGCCTCTACCTGATACACCACCTCGCTCAGAGCTTCCTCCAATCCCAGGCCCGACAACTCAGCCTGAACCTCAGCAGCCTTATCAGGCTCAGGCTGGCTGCCCAGCAACAAATCAGCGAGCACCTGCCGGGCAGTTGCCACAGCAGATGCCAACTCAGCATTAGCCGCTGCCAGCTGGATTGCAAGATCACCCTGCTGTTGCTGCTGCTGCTGCTGCTGGTAGCCATGTGCATCTTCAGCAGCAGCTTGTTCTGCAGCTGATGATCTATTGCTCGCCTGACGTGCCAATCTGGCAGCGGCTGTAGCACTGTGGTTGCTGCTGAAGCCTTTGATGCTCCCCAAACTCCTGCTTGTTGACCTCAAGAAGGCTCCTGTGTTATCCTGCTGCTGCCGTTGCTGCTGCTGCTGCTGCTGCTGCTGCAGGGAAGGTGGTCTTGACTGCAAGAAGGCTTCTGAATGCAGCAGCCCCTCACTGACTGCTCTGGCCCTACCTGATGCCTGTTCAAATGGACTGGTCTGAGCTGAGTGAGGAGCATACATTGCTGAGGCGCTGCGGCTGCCAAGGCGAGAGAGGGGTGCGTTAGGTGCTGCTGCTGCTGCTGCTGAGGGCTCTTTCTGCTGAGCAACTGCTTCAGCTAGAGCACCTACAAAGCAGGCCATTGACACACTGTTGGTGACAACATTGGCAGCGCTGTGGTGTCAACATCCAACACAGCTCCAACCATTTGTATCGTGACTTTATGTCTCCCGAGAACCTTCTTCAAAAAGAGCAGGATACTGTCGTGCTGTCTATAAACTGACAGCAATGATCTGCAGAGATTATTCCTAGTCAGCAGCATTGTACTTGTGTCACATCCGTAGGCTGTCTGTGTAACACAGCCTGTGCAGGTCCTAGGGCTTAACTGATCACATCCCCTAAAACCCCAAATCTCCTGTGGCCGCCCACCTTCCAGTCTGGTGACCTCAGCATCCCTCTTGGCCAGTGATATCCTCAGTGCCGCAATCTGATGCGCAAGATATTCCTTCTCAGCCGCTGCAAGGCCATGAGCAGCTGCATAGGCAACCTGCTGATCACCCCCCAGCCCATCTTCCTCCTCCTCCTGCTGCTGCTGCTGGTGCTGCTGTGGAGAGGATTCTGCCGCAGTGGCTGAAGCACCCCTGATCCTGTTCTGCATGCTGGTGCCAGGAGCTCTCAGTCCTGCAGTGGATATCTGCCTGCTGTAGCCAGCTGCAGCAGCGGCACTGCCTGATGCTGCACCCGGTCTACTGCCGAGGAGTTCATTGACTCTGCAGTGCAGTGCGTCTGCTTCTTGTTTCTTATCAGCTAGCTGCTGCTTCAGCTGAACCAAGCGGTCATCACGATCAGTGAGCCGCTGGCGCAGCTCCACTTCGGCTCTGTAAAGAAGTTCCACAAGGCCAGACTCAGACTCATGCATGATATGGATCACACGGTGCATGATGACTCAACTCAGACTCAGGCCATGAACCAGACAGAGTGACACAGAAAAGCATTGGGCAGCATATTGCTGTCTTGATGGCAGTCACAGATATGTAGACCAGCAGCCCCTTAGAGGCTGGGGTGAGCCGACTTCAAAATTAACGGCATTCAAAAGCTGGTTGCTTTGCGGTACGTGCCCAGGCACCTGCTGGTAACCAGCCTCACCTTGCACTGACACGTAGTTTGCGCTGCATGTCTGCTGCTGCCATCTGAGCTTTGACCAACTCCCGTGACAGCACAGCAACACTGCCGTCACGTCCAGCAGCAGAGCCACCAGACTTCCAGCCACTCTCATCTCCCTCGTCACTGCTGCCAGCCCTAGATGCAATAAGCTGCTGCTGTTGCTGCTGCTGCTGTGCTGTTTCATCTCTGCTAGACCGCTTGCTGCTGGAGTGAGACCTGGCAGCACCAGGCTGGCTCATAACAGCAGCAGCAGCAGCGGCCTGGCGACCAGAATGCCCTGCTGCTGTTCTACCTGGTGGTGTCATGGACCTGCGGCCAGCTGCAGCAGGTGGCCCTTGAGCTGCCCTGCGGCTTTCTGCTCTTTCGATGGCAGCGAGTGTTGCTTCCAAGCCCTTGACTGCTGCGCCAGTGACCTCACCAGCAGCTTTGAGGTCAGCCACTTCAGTTTCCAGGCTGTATACCTGCAGGCGTTCAAGAAGAAACCAACTTCAGCAGCTGAACGATGCAAGCAGCCATAAACTATGGCTTTCACTTGGTTTCCTGGTAATATATATATTGTACAGACATCAGCAACACATGATTGTACTAAGGGAGTCATTGCACTGTAGGTGTGATTGAAGGATTGTTGGAGGACTATCACCTCACGCCACACCATGCATCATGTGGACATAGCAGATATCTCTGCACTCTGAGGCATCTGCCTTTCACTTGCTCATAGCAGCATCTCCTGATCAGAGACACACACCTGCTCCTGCAACATGTCTCTTTCCTGCTCCATCACCTCCAGCTGTCCCTCCAGCAGCACCACCTTCACCTCAGCAGAGTGCAGCGCCGATGCAGCGGCTTGCTGGGCTGCCTCCACAGCCGCCGCAGCGCTGTCTCCAGCACGCCTGGCGGCCTCAACACGCTCCTGGCTGAGGGCAGCAGATGACGCCGCGGACTGAGTTTCCAACAGCTGGCGCAGCTCCTGCAGAAGACATAGGTACACAGGCACAGCTCAAATGGTTGATGAAGGACAAGCGAACAAAGCTGTGGTTGGCATACCTCAGGGTGACACTGCCTTGAGTCAAGGGCCTCCAGACAGCTGATCATCCTAAAGCCCATCCACTTCAGCAGATCATGCAGAACTGTTGTGCTGAGCCAGACAAAAAGTAGAGCCATGTTTTTGTTCCAGCTGGCGCCTTGACCCTAAAACCAACCTCAGCCCACACCAAGCACAGATCACACTTAGCCAAGTCAAAACCATTCCACACCTGTACTTCACGCCTCAGTCTTGCCTCCTCCACTGCTGCTGCAGCTGACAGAGCTGCCCGCTGTGCTGCCATTGCTGCTGCATCAGCTGCCTGCTGAGCGCTGCTGGCCTGGCTGGCTTCATCCAGCTGTGCCTGCAGCTCTTGGGCTTCCAGCTCACGACAGGACAGCAACTGCAGGTACAAACACCAGCAAAGCTGCAGCTCAGGCTGTAGTGACCAGCAACGACATGTTGAAACCTTGTTGCCACCGTAGATTGAGTCCACTAGTTTTTCAGCTGACCTCACTTCAAATTCAGACTTCAAATACATGCTGGATGCCTAATCATAACCCTAGCCTAGACATACCTGCTTGGCTTGTAGTAGCTGGTCCTGCAGTCTGTACACCTCCTGGCTATGTGCTGCTGCCTGTGCTGTCATTCTCGCCAACCACGTTGCCATCCCTTCCTCAGGAGGGCCAAGTTCACCACCCTCATCATCCAACGCTGGCCTTCTCGCTGATGCTGCTGCTGCCTGCTTTGCTGCTGTCGCTTCAAGGACAGCTGCCAGGCGCTGTGATCGCAGTACTGCTGCATCACTGCGAGCGTTGGCAGCTGCAAGGGATGCCAGAAGCTGTGATTCCACCAACTTCATAGCACACACCTGCCACAAGTGTCATGGCAGACAGGGCATAGTAAACTTTGGGGCTTGAGGCTATCCTCCGAGGCAAAAGGGAGGATGAGAGACTTTGAGGTGCCAGACCATTTGCTATTGCAAGTCTATCTTGTGCTGGCTGCATGCAAAGGGTGGCTGAGCTGTTGCAGCCACCAGGTGTCCCAGAATCAACAATGCCAGCACGGGGCTCCTGCATGCAGCTTGACCTGGCATTCCTACTTGGAATCTGACAGATGACCCTCACACTTTCAAGGTGCAGAAGAGCACTCTGGTGACCTGAGCAAGGCCTGCAATCATCTGCTTGGTCAATGAACCAACCCACCTGGCGTGCAAGATCCATGAGCTGTGCTTGATCACCTCCATCAGCAGTACTGCTGCTCGCCAGCCTCATAGCCACCCTGCCTTCAAACCACTTGATCAGCTTCTCATCACGCTGCTTTACGCCCTCAGCTGTGATGACAGCACTACTGCCACCTTCAATCATGGCACTGCAATTGTTAGAGGCCCACTCAGCATATCCAGATGCCTCGACAGCTGCTGCAGCAGCAGTCCTCCTCAGCGCATCAAGTTCTGTGGTAGCTGCTTCGACCTGAAGGGACAGACTGTTAGCTGTCCGGCGGGCCACACCTGCTGCTGTGTTGGCTGTGCTGACAGAGAGCTGTGCTGCAATGAGCTGCTCAGAAAGTTGCTGATTTTGGCTTGAAAGTGCTTCAATACGCTTCTCCTGCAGGCAGGCAGGCAGGCAAATCAAGCAAGCAACTGTAACTTGCTTTCTTGGGCTGGAGAACACTCATAAGAGGTTGCCCACCATGGATCTCACCCTCAAGGGTCCAGTTAGTGAGCAGGCAGTGGAGTGAAGAAGAACAACAGAAAGAGACACGATTTAGCTGATTCACCAATTCGGCCACCTGCACGTTTAATCGCTCCACCACTTGTGCGGCTGCCAGTTCAACTTTTTTGTAAGAAGATCTCACGAGCGCCTGCCTGGCCGCCTCAGCTGCCTGCCACTGCCCTGTTAGGCGTTCCACTGATGCCCGTGCAGCTGCAAGCTGATCTGTCAAACTGGCTGTTTGCTGCACTGACAGCTGGGACTCCACATCACACTTCATGCACAACCTAAACAGTAAACAGAGACCACGCACATTTGTGAGCAGGCCTCCAGTTAATAACAGCTTGCAGCGGTGCTAAATCATAGCTGAAGACATACGGAGGCAGGTAATCAGTGAGGCGATCTTGTTTGGCACACATCTGCAGGGCAGCACCACATACTTGAAAATACTGCACAGGTGCATCACACATATGCATCACACCTGTAAGACTCCAGCAACAGCTCCTTCATCTGCATCATTGCCCCAACAACCCAGGACATGTCATCAGTAGAATCTTTGCCAGAGGACCGCTGCAGCTTCTGCTGGCTGTGGCTGGTGTGTCTGCTGGTCAGCGTGTTGATGGCGGCTGTGCCAGTCTGTCTGTTGGCTGCTGCTTGTGCCGCTGTCAGCAAGTGATCAAGGGCGACTGTCACACGGGACATGTGAGCCACGTAGGCATCAGGGGGGTCATGAAGCAGCTGGCTGGCCAGGCCCTGCTGGGATGCGGCAGCTGCAGCATCACGCTCCCTGAAGACAGACCAGCAGCAGGAGCATAACTCACAACCAATGCACCTCTTCCGTTGTTTCTGATCACACAGGTGCCTCAGAAAACAGCAGCAAAGGTGGGAGATTGATACTGTTTTGAGACTTTTGTAACACAGGTGCAGAAGATGACAGCAGCTGGATCTGTGATAACATGTTTACATGTATGCAGCAGGCTTCTGACTCACTTTTGCAGCTGATGCTCATGCCTGTCCTGCGCTTCAGCGAGGGCGGTTTGCAGTCCTTCTGTCTCTGCCTCAGCGGCTGACAGCTTCTGCTGCAGCACCGAAAGCTCACGCCCGGCTCGAGCAACCTGCACCATGGCAGCCAGTTGAAGGCCTCTGTTTGAACATGTCTGAGCATCATCTGCCCCTGCTTTGTTTGTAACTGCTTCATGGAATGTTTGCCCCCACCATCTTCCAGCCGGCTTCAGCTGCTCAGCAGACTGCAGCAAAAGCAACACTGCCTGCATCTGGAGCACTAACCTGCTGCAGCCTTTGAATGTGTTTGTACAGAGGCCATGTGTATAAGTCACGTGAGGCCCGTAACCTGCTCACCTGCTGTTCAGAAGCTTTGACTTGTGCTTTCAGATCGTCCAGCTGTTTCAATATGTCCGCAGCAGTGCTGTCAGCAGCTGATACTGCCGCTGATTTAGCAGCAACCTCCTGCTGTGCAGCATCCAGCTGCTGTCTTAGCTGGGAAGTAGTTAAGGCACGGATCTCACACTCATCCTGCAGCAGACACACAGCCAGTCACCTCTGAGTTAGAAGAATAACAGACAGCAGCAAGGCAGCTGGTTCTCCATGTTACTGATGGGGAGCCAGACTGACACTTGTGTAGGTGCAACAGTAGGTAGCAACTATGGATCGAGAGCGAGCAGGCAGTGCTCACCAACAGGGCTCGTATGCGCGCCTCCTGTGCTGCGGCTTGCCCATGTGCTGCTGCTAGCTGAGCTGTCAAGCCAACCAGCTGCTGCTCCTGCTCGTTGTCACCCCCTGCTTGCAGTGTTTCAATGGTCTCAAGCAGCACTGCTGCCCGCATCACGTGACTGTCTATCTCTGCAGACAACCGGTGGATCTCCCTGCAGGACGGGAGTGGGGACGTGCTCAGCGTGAGAGTGGGGACAAGCAGGACCACTGTGCTGCAACGTTAAGACCAGGTGAGGGGGCCTGATGGTCACTGGTTCCTCTGGCAAAGACAGTCCCTTGAAGCGCAATGTATGCTTGATATGGTGAGGCATATGCACAAGTCACCATGCAGTCAAGGAGTAAAATGTTATCTGAAACAAGTTCTGAGCTTTTCCAGAGTACTCTCTGGGACAGGATGTGTTCACGTGTGATGTATTCTATCTGATGTGACCTGGACAGCCCCTGTCACCTGTCCTTGGCTGCCAGCTGCTGCCTCATGTCCTGTGCCTGTGAAGCTGCTGCTGCCTTGACTGCTGTCACCTCATCTCTCAGCCTTGCTGCATCAGCCTTCACCTCAGCAAGTTGCTGCTTGGTTGCACCAGCAGCTGACACTGCTGCGTCTCTGTCTGCTGCTGCATCAATTGCTGCAGTTTCTGCTTCTGCTGCACGCTGTTGGGCATCCACCAGCTCTTGGCTGACCTTGTGGCAAGCCTACAGAGCCAGTGAAGTGCGTATTGCAGTACTCAACCTTCTATGATGACATACATATGACACCTCTCATACACCCCTGGGAAGAACAGCTGGGCCAGCTGTGCTTTATGTTTTCTCTGACGCTGATAAGACTGTCTACTTTCAGGAGTCTGTCCTTCATTCAGTGCATAACAGCACAGGCTGAGCAGAACATTAATGTGGTACAGATACAGACCTGCTGCAACTTTGTGATGCGTGATCAGCCATATCTCATCCTCACCTGTACCCTCTGTGTCAATGCAGTGTGCAGCTTCTGTTGTGCTGTCCTCTCTGCTTCTCCTGCCTGCCCTGTGGCAACCGCCGCTGCCGCCTTTGATGCCTCCAGCAAGGCAGTGAGACGAGACACTTCAACATCCGCCAACTCGCGCTGCTGCCTGCACAATGAGAAGTCACCAAGGGTAACTGTACCACCACCTATTGCCCATGTGTGAATGGTTTGATTGCGATAGCCTCACACCACAGCCATTATCGTCACGGCAGGAGTTGCTGTGTTACATGAGCAGCAAGTTGTGTGTGAGTATTCTACCTGCCAGCAGTTGACACCGGATTTGTCACAGAGCAGCAGATCATCTGACAGTGCTGCTTGTATTCAGCATCATGCAGTACCACATGGCTGTTTACCTGGCTGCCCTCAGCTCTGCCTGTGCCAGCATGAGCTGCTGCTGAACCTGCAAGAGCCTCTCATGAGCATCCGGCTCTGATATTCCACGGGCCCTGCTACTGCTGCTGCCGTTGTGGGGTGCTGCCATCATCTGCCTGCTCTGTGGCTTGTTGACCACTGGCACAATGGCCGTGCTGGGGGCGTCTGGCCTGCAGTCATTGTCAGTCAGGGACAGAGCACCTGCAACAAAAGAACAGCGCATGAAGTGTGAGAATCTTAGTTCCTAGCAGATGACAACTCAGGACAAATGCAAGTGACCTTGTGACTGGAAGTGAGTCAATAACACTGACACCCATCAGAACAAACTCATCAGCTGATAGATAAGTAACGCTTCAAGGCTCATTATTCCACTCTTGCCTGTCTGCTTTTGCTGCTGTTGGCCATCAGAAGCCAAGCTGGCAGCTGCCAGTGCCATTTCAGCCCTTTGAGCTCGTGTTAGCAGGGAAGCTATCAACTCCTGACTCCTGGCCATCTCAGAAACCCATGCAGACGCAGACGCAGCTGCTGCAGCCTGTTCGTCTGCAGTCATGTCAGCAGGCAATTTCAGCTGCATTTGGCCACCAGCAGATTCTGGGCTTGGTGCAGCAGCGTCATAACACGGCCAAGGTCTTCTGGTGTTGCTGCTGACGACCGTTGCAGTGAGATTCAGCTCGTTGACTGCTTCAAGAAGCTTGGCTGCCCTCATGAGGGGGTATGTGGTGTGGATGGCCACTTGCTGCTGTTGCTGCTGGTGATGCTGCAGGGATGACCTGCGCAAGGTCAAATATGTCAGCAAACCAGCAGTTGATCAATTCATGAGTCTTGGTTATGACTGCTGCAGACGTCTTCCTCAACTACATGCATGAAGATGTTTAACAGCAGCTCATTGGACCCTGGCCACAGCAGGTCACGACTCTGAGCGAGGAAGGCAATGAAGGGCTCAGATTATGTAGAGCCCCACCTGGCTTCCTCGTACTGCTGTTGTTCTTGTGCACTCTGCTGCTGCAGCAACTTCACTTCAGCCATCAGCTTTGCCTCAGAGCGCTTCAGGTTTGATACCTCCAGTGACAGAGCAGCAGCCTGAGCGCAGCCAAGCAGTAAACTTGATTATTTACTCTCTGCTTTACCAGAGACTGATGAGATGTGCAAGAGTTCAGCTACCTCAGCAAGAACAGCACTGTCAGAGGCCACCAATATAATCCCCATCCCACTGCAACCTTCATGAGAACAAAACAAGGATTGCTACAGTGCATCTGTCCAGCCAAGCTGGCACTTGAGGCCTCAAGCAGGAAGGAAACAAGGACCAGAGTTGGACAATCTGACCTGGCCTGCCAGCTCTCCTCTGTGGCCCAGCCGTGTCACTGCCTCCTGCAGAGCAGCCAGCTGCACCTGCCCCGCCTGCTTTGCTGCTGCCAACTGCTGACTGTGCCTCACAGCTGCCTGAGCAGCCCTGTCCTGCATGTCGGCCAGCCGGGCCGCAGCCAACTGCTGCTGTTGCGTTGCCTCAAGCAGCTTTGCCTGCAGGAGAGCCACTGCACTCTCAGCATCATCCAGGGCCTCAGCCAGGAAAGCCTCTCTGCTGGTTTCAGCAGCTTTGCTAGCTGTCCCATGGGCTGTACTGATGTTACTTCCTGCTGTTGCAGCTGCTATGCTGCTGGAACCTTTGTGCTTTGGCCCCAGCCCAGGGCGTCTACTGAACTGCTGCTGGTCTGTGGTGGCATTTGATGAGGATGTTATGGTGTCATACTCCTCTGCCAGGTCTGCCAGGTGAGGAGCACCAGCAGCTATAAGAGCAGCAAGCTTCTTCTGCAGTGCCTGCAGAAGCAAGATGTATTCGCCTGGTTTCTGGCGCCACACTGAAAATGCTGAGTACTACTGCCAGAAGATACAGGCATTGTATAGCTATAACAACATCCTTTCCTGAACGGCCTAGAAGAAGACACGCAGCAGTTGCACTTGACATCAATCTTAGAGCGTGAGATGGCTGGATACATGGAATTAAAGCCCCTGGACTGCGAGCACCTGTGCACTGCCCACCTTGCTTTCTCTGGCATGCAGCTCTTGTTGTGTATCAAGCTGGTGTTGCAGCTGCTCAGCACGGGCTGTGGCATCTGATAACTCAGCTGCTAGCTCAGTGACACGTGCGTTCAGCCTGCAACCAAGAGTGCATCATACAAGACATTGTACATGCTGCATGAATGCAGGCGCATGTGTCTAAAACAGATGTACAGATGACGCAGAAGTGAAGAGGTCAAATGAGAGCATCCCAGCAGCTTCTGCTGTGCAGTCCTGGTGCAGAGGTTGCGGCGGTACCTGGCAGATGTTAGTCGTGCCACTTCTGCCTCTGTCTGTTGCCTGTTGGCCTCCCTCCTTGCAGCACCAGCACTGCACTGCTCACGAGCAGCCAGCAGCTCACCCTCCTCTGCAGCTGCCTCAGCAAGGGTCTGCAGAAGCCGCACAACACAAAGTTCAAACCACAAAACTCAGCAGACTAAACACTACTGGTGCTTAAACCTTGTGACTGCCGGGAGGGCTATGTATGCCCCCAACAGGTGTAATAGATCCATATTGACAACGATGAAAATTTCCTGGTGGTGCTTGAACAGGCAGCCCACAAGATGCCACAGCAGATCTAAGCAAGATGTTGCAGCTGCTTCTAGAGTCGAGCAACAACACCTGCAGCGCCTCCAACTCTGCCAACCGCTCCTGGTGTACTTGCAGCGCAGCGTGCGCTTCTGCCAGGTCACGCTGCAGCAGCACCACTTGGGCGGCTGCACCACCAGCTTCCGCGGGCAACTCTGTGACAGGCAACTATCAGGGAACACTTAGTAGGCAGTTGATGGAGCAGGCAAGGTGACATCCCAGATATTGAAATAGAATATTTAAATTGGTGATGCTGGAAGAAAAACCAGATATTGAAGTGAAATAATTGAGCAGGTGAATTATATGCGAAGCTACTGCTGATGCCAGTTGGTATGTTGGGCACAACAGACGCTGGAGTATACACCAGCAGCCCTACCAAGGTTGCCTGAGAGAGCAGCTCTAGCGACTGCCAGCTCAGCTTCCAATGTGGCCAGCTCAGCGTCCCGCTCAGCCAGCAGGCTGAGTAAGTGACTGGTGTTACTGTCAGCTTCTTGCGCTTGCGCTTGGACAGCTAGGGATGCATTCAGTCCTGATGATTTGCGACTGGCAGTGGCAGTGTTGGGGCTGTCTGAGGTGAAGCCTGAAAGGAGCGGCAGCAGGAAATTATGCAGATTGCAGCATCATTGCTCCTACTGCGCTGCATGCAAGCCATGCACTTCACTTGAGACATACATGTCATGACATGTCAGCCCAGGATTTCTGTCTTGCCCTTGGCAGCGGTTGGCTCTGTCAGGGTTGCAGCACAGCAGGTGGATGATGATTTTAGCTACATATATGTAAATATATACAGCTGCAGCTCCTCCAGATGATGTAGAACGCCTGCTGGATGCCAGACTCACCCTGATCTAAGAACACCTCCTGCTTGTTGCCATCGCTGACAGACCTCTGGCGTGCCGCTGCCTTCTGCTCTTCCTCAGAGTGAGTGAGCGCTGCCGACCCAGCAGACAGCCGCAGCACCTCCTGCTCGGCCTGATGAGCAGTTGAAATTTGTCATGTGTGAACATATACACCATGTAGTATATGTAGAACATTCAGTGACCCTGGCTGCCTTGCATACAATTTTGATTCAAAGAGTGGGTTCATCAAGACAATAAACAGCTTTATCCACTATATCTTGTCATTTCCCCCCTGACTCCCTTGTAGGTATCAAATTGTTCCTTGAGACCCAGTTGCAGCACCAAGCAGCTATTACCGGTGTGAACTGAATGGGATTGTGTGGGCCTCAGCAGGTGCCTGCTTACCATCAGAAGCTGCTTGGTTTGATCAGCAAACCTTTCCTCCATGGCCTGAAGCTGGCCAGCATGTGCCTCATGCAGCTCAGACTGCAGCAGAAGCAACAGTGGGGTAGACACGGCAGACAGCTAGCTCATCAGCACACTCAACCTGTGTGCTGAGATGGAGACATCTGATATGACATGTCCAAGATCAGCACCACAGATGTTTGAGGTGATATCATCTGGTATAAACTGATCACAGAGGTGTGATGTATAAACAAGGCCTTGTGTGTGTGCGCGCCTCACCAGCTGCTGTGAGTGCTGCTGCTCAACTTGCTGCAGCCGGTCTTCCAGTTGTTGCTGCAATGCCTCTGCTGCCTTTGCCCTGGCTTGTGCTGCTGCCAGGCTGTGCTGCTGCTCCGCCAGCTGCTGCTCAGCCAGTCTGCACCTGTCCTGCAACTGATGAATGGTGTCATCCTTCTGCAGCAACAGCTCAAGCGCACGCCGGTTGCGCTCCTGCAACAAAATTGACCCACAACAACAGAAGATTCGGCTGTATAAGATAGCGCTATTACAACACACACGGCTGCATGCTTGCACCCTGTACTTGTGCTGTCACACCAAGCAGTTTGCTGAGGGCCAGCACAGGCCAATCTAATGTCAATCTTTGCTCGCTCATGCACACCCACTGACCTCTTGCAGTGCTTGCTCCTGCTTTGCTCCAGCCTCAACTAGCCCAGCTGCATCAGGGTTCTCCTCTGCCAGCTGCTCAATCAGCTCCTGTGCTGCTGCCAGCTCAGCATGAGCAGCAACCAGCGCAGCACGCAGTCCTGCAACATCTGACTCATCATCATCAGCACCTGCCAAAACAACAGGTGCTGCTGCATGGCTCGTGAATGTCAGAGGAGTTGCTGCTGTCACTGCTGCTGACACACCAGGCTGTTTGTGTGAAGAAGATCCAGGAGCCTCTTCATCCACAGGCAGCAATCCTGGAGTCCAAGTTGTTGGTGTCTGCTGGCTATTAGCACCCCCATCAGCATCTTGCCCTGCCGCTGCTTCAGTTATTGCCTGACTTCTCTGTACTGCAGCTGCTTCTGTGGCTGTGGGGCCGTTACCAAGCTGAGCTGCTGCCGCTGCCAAACTGCTCAACCGGCTGCTGAAGCCCTGCTGCTGATCCCCTGCTGCACTTCTAAGCCCAGCAGTTGACGACTGTGCTGCAGATCCCTGCTGGTGCTGAGCCAGTTTCAAAGATTCTCTCCAAGACTGCAATCCTGCAGCAGATGAGCTCCTGTTTCTGCTGCTACCGCTGTTGTTGATGCTGCTGTGGCCATGCCTACGCACTGCCACCTCTGAGTCGCTGGCTCTGCGTGGTGCAGGTGCAGCAGCAGCTGCTACTAGTGCACCGCCATCTGCAGAGTGCTCGTCACCAGCATCTACTGATGCTGCTGCTGGAGAGCGCCAACTGGGCAGCTCAGCAAAGCTGACACTTTTCTGCACCTGCCGTCGTGGCTTGTCCTCGGCACCATCTGCTGCTGTGTGAACAAGCACCCCGCGTGCGCTGCTGCTACCATTGCCAATACCATTGTTGTTGGTGCTTTGCCGTGATAAGCTGCCTTGTCGTATGCCTAAGTGACTTCTAGCAGCTGCCTCTGCAGCAGCAGCAACAGCTGTCCAGCCGCTGCTGCTAATGCTGCCTTTGAATACTGTAGATTCTGCTGCCCTGGGAGTGGAATGCACAGAGCTTCTTGTGCTGAATGTACTTCTTGCATGACCCTCACAAGATGCTTGTGGCATGTCAGAGTTTGCTAGGGCCACACTGTACTGCTGCTGCTGGTCCTCCTGTGAGGCACGAGAGAGTTCTGCCTGTCCATCAAAACCACTGCTGCATCTGCCAAGTGCAGCTGAGCTCCCCCTTTGGTCCTGCTGCGATGAGGGAGGCGACAGCAGTTCCAGGTGTCTGCTGCTGCTTTGTCGCTGTGGTTCAGCTACTGCACTGTTGAAGTGGTTGCTACCGCTGGCTGCAGCTGCTGCACGTGCCTTGATAGGGCTGATGGCTGCCGGCTGCTGTCGGCTGTCTGTTGCTGCTGACTCATGCAAGAGTCCTGCACTTCGCTGAGGGCTTATACTGCAGGACAGACAGGCATGATGAAAGCCTCTCATTGTACTTGATGTCAACCAGTAAAAATGCAGTGTACAATTTTGATTAAAGCAGTCAGACACTGCAAGCAGGTAGTCCGCATACTCAGCTGCTGCAACCGTCACAAGGCGGTGGTCTGGGATGCTCATACCTTGAAGCCCTTGATGACCTGCTGCTGTTGGTGGTGCTGTTGCTTTTTGAGTCTTCTTCTGGGTGAAGGTAGAATACACTGTTGAACCTCTGGTCAAAGAACTTGGTCTGCAAAGTGCAATCACATCAGGTGAGATTGTTCATGGAATTCTCAGAGGCAGCCCAGCCGTGGTTGTACTAACAACGCTACCTTGATGTAGAATGAGTCACGTTGCCCACTGTCAACTGCTTTCTGTCGCTGTGCAAACTTGGAGTCAAGTTTGAGGGTCACGGTCACTTCTGTGGATTCTCCAGGCCGCAATCTGAAGCTGCTGGGAGTTACTGAAAATCTGTCAGTGCTGCCTGGCCGTATGTCACCCTCCACTGGTGCTTTGAGAACGTTTGTAATCTTGAGTAATTGTTGTTGTGCCTGGCCATGTTGTGGTTACAAGGAGCTCGACTAGTGCACGGCTCATTAAGATCACGGCAGTTGGCAGGTGCAACTTACAGCAGTGGGCAAAAGGAAGTCAGAATAGCCACTGCTGAAAGGCCGTTGCACTTTGTTGGTAGTGCTGATGCAGAGATAGTACGTATTAGAGGTCACAAACCTGGTGAAATCTAACACAGGTGAAAAGAAGCTCTTTCGGCTCCAAGTGCAGCATATCCAGTGATGCCATAATATGATGTGCTGGTTTGCAGGCGCCGTGCTGCGCTCCTCAGGCTCAAAATTGCACTAAATCTTCAAAAACACTGTTCTTGCTCTTGGTATGTATTCGTTTGGCATCTGGCCAACTCACGTCGTTAAAGGTCAGCTTGGGCAAGCCATCGCTGTGGCCGGCAGCGAGTTTGCGCCTACGAGTGCCATCAAACGCAAATATGGTACTTAAGTCGTGGGAGAACCGTCTGTCAATACATTGTTGAATTGCAGATATGTTACTTCGTGCAGCACGCTTACCACAGCTTATCCCGCCACACATGTACATATATAGACATAAACTTTGGAAAATGTTTTGGTGTGTAACAATTTCAGCGTGTGAAAAGCATTACCACTAGGGGTCCCGCCAACTGCCGTGGCTCTGCTGAATTTGCCTCTGCTGAATTTCACCGCCATTGACAGGGCCACATACATCCGACTGTCAACCTTCACACGTTCTATTGTGACTGAGATAGTTTCAATGGTGCCAACACTTACAGTTTGCTGATCAATGAAATGCAAAATATACCGTACTCAAGGCCGAGTGTTGCGGCGCGATCGGTCAGCCACATATGAAAACGGACGTAATACACTCAGCACGTGAGCCTCAGGTAAAAAAACCGAGGTGTTGAGGTTCTGGTCAGCAGTGCTCACTCACTCAGCGAGCAGTGCTCATGGGCCATGACCATACTTCAATTTGCAACTTAATGCAATGGACGAAGAATCATTCTTATGCCAAGATATGTAGACCAAGATTTACCAGACATATTTGCACACAATATGATGGTGGAAATCACAGCTTGCCTGTATGCAGGGTCCCCTCAGGGGTGAGTAGTACTGTTCGATGTGCACTGCACTGTAGAAGTGACAGGCTGTTGCTTCTGATAAAGATTCAATCTGATGGACACACAACAACAGACGCTTCTATCATTATGCTCCTCTCAACCATCTGTTACTTGTCTTACCTGCAGCACAGTGAGAACCCGTTAGAGTACTCGTCCAGTTGGCCAGCCACACATCAACTTGATGTTGAACATGCAGGGGACCAAAGGGCGGACACCAGCGAGTCCTTCCTCCCGGAGTAGTATGGCCTCCATGCTGCAGGTGAACGGTGCAATTGATCAACAAGTTGCAGCTACACTGTTTGGCCAATGCTGTCAGGCAAGCCTCATCAGTGATTGCGGTGATGACTTGATTATTACAATGCTATTGCTAGCCAGCTTACTCAAGTAGCACATCAAAACTCCTCAACAGCCCAGATTGGGGTCATGCTGGATATCACCCAACTGGTACAGGATGTTAGTAATACTGACTGCCAGTGGCACAGCCAGCAAGTTGCACTGTCATGATAATCAGAGCCTACCACAACACGCAGACTCCAATGTCATTGCTATGCTCCAGTGGAGCATGGCCCAGAATTATCACACCCACACAAGCGCAACTTATGCAAACGTTTGGAGTTTCAACCGCACCCATAACAGCTCAGCCGCTGAGGCGGCCTCTAAGAGTGGCAAGCCACTTGCTGCAAGCATGCATATTCTGCCGGCCTTGACACAACATGAGGTTTCTGTGTGCAGCAGAGAGTGTCAGAAATGATGCAGGAATGTAGCAATAGGCAATTCCGCTTTCCCCAAAACAATACAGGTTCCAGGTTCAATGCAGGTGGATGAAGTTCCACACATCTCAATCTGATGGAAACACAAAACTTAGAGCTTCAGGCTGAAGCATCCACTGGTGGGCCAGTACTGGCAGAAGGCTCATGCATTCAGATGAAGTGCCCAGACATCTCTCAGCAGAGGCAATACTACAGATCATGGCAGATCACACTTACCAGCAGCAGGGCAGCAGCAGCAACAGCAACCAAACACATGTGTATGCATGACTGCTACCTCTGACACCCACAGCAAGATATTCTGCTTGACAGGCACAGGGTATTGAGCACAACACAATGCATACCCCTTGCCTGGTCACCAGATGCACACGTCCTACTGAGTTGTGCGGATCACACAAAATCCAGGAGTACAGCTACAGTTCCCCTGCAGTGGTGGCGATCACAGCAATTTGCTAGGGTTGGGTTTATCCAACTGACAAATTACTACTGTGGCTGATCCCAGACTACCCAACTACCTTACCACAACTGCAGCACCTGCAGCACTGTTGCAAGCACCTGCAGCACCCGTAGTGGATGCTGCAGTGACTTTGACTGATACCAGATGGCAAGCAGCACTAGCCATGGCCTGCGCAGCACTTGCATGCCGCTACTCTGTGTGCTGTTCAGCAACTGCTGCGACTGGCAGATGATGTGAATACATCTTTTTCAGGCCCACTGGCAGCGACAGCTGAGAAGAAAGGGCTGCGGGGGCGGCAGCAGCCTGTGGCGTCATAGGCACTGCTGGAAGCCCTGAAGACAGCAAATGACAGCAGCATTGAGACTGGATGTAGTGTGTGTGCCAACATATTTCGATCTATTCAGGCAAAGCTGAATTGACACAAGCCGCCACAAGAGAGTAAAGGGTACAATTAAGGGCCAGGTCCAACGGCAGAGACTGCAATGGCTGCAGAGTATGATTATCACAGGCATTCAAGAACCTTGCAGGCATGCAGACAACAGATAATAGAACATCTCGAGTTCATCCCTGATCGACAACATGTCACAAACATGGTTTGACAGAATATTTTGACAGACAGCTGTTGGTTTCTGGTGCTGGAGAGCTGCCCACCTTGCCCTGCTGCATGCCACATGTTGCGAGTGTTCACATGCTGAAGATGCAGCTTTGGGAAAGACAGCGGCGGGCTCCCACCAAACCCAAGTGCTGTTGGTTGCAGTGCTGTCATAGGCAAGGCTGCATGATGACCATGGCCCCAGCTGTGGCCTTGCCCATGTGCTGCTGCTGTTTGAGCGCCGCCTGTTGATAAGGTGTGCACCTGTTTGTGGTGCACTGCTGACTGTGATGAAGCACCAGAGGTTGAAATGGCCCTGCAGGAACACAACAACAGCACATCACCCACAATGTGAGCACTCCATACACTCAACCCAAGACTTGCCTGATCATAACCAGCTCAGCGTCGGCTGTTTGAAAGGACTGGGCTGGTACAGCTGCTGTTGTATGATGCAAGTGCGGTTGACAACTGCACAAGCCAATATAATGCTGACTCACCTGTGTGAGGTAGATCCTGGTGTGAGTGATGGCTGCTTAGTCAGCAGCGGTGCGCCCCCATGTGACTGGCTCTCTCTACTCTGTGGCAGTCTGCCGGGAACACTGCGCCGCCTGTCAACCGCCTTCCGGGACTTCTGGTGATACAGCGCACTGAACACAAGTGCTATCCCCACCCTGCAAAACAGGTGACATTCAGACATTGCTGTCAAGCAAAGCTCAGTAAAGGTGTGATGTGTTGCAAGTGCAGCAGGTGCTTCATGCACAAAGCAGGCTGTAATAACTGTAGAGGCGCTGAGGCTGGTTGACTGCCTTTGACTTCCAGTGCAGCTGCTACATGACATTGTGGGAATGCATCGCAGGTGATCAGCAGTTGTTGAATCATGTAGTTGGCCGCAACTTACCACTGGCTGAGGGACAGTGCATGACCAAACAGCAGTGATGACAGCAGCACGGAGGCACACTGCCTCGTGGTCATCATCAAAGCAAACACAAGCGCGCCGTGCTGCTGCAGCACATGACTGATGCAGACTTGTATGATTGTGGACATTAGTGACAACGCCAGGACGGCGGCGGCGGCATCAGGATGTCTGAATAGGAACATCATTGCAGGGAACAGCTGGTTTCCAGCTACTGTTGCTGCTAAACTGTAAACTGTGCTGAATGCTGTTGTGTATATCAGTTGTTCCCTGATGCAGGTGTTATAGGATTTGAACAGGTACTCCTGCTGAGTAGACGTCCAGCCGTCTGCTGCTAGGTACATCAGCAACAGACACATGCCCATTGCGTAGGTCCACCAACTGCCATGCTGACCAGCAACTGCTGAGGTTATGTCGCCACCAAGGACGAATACAGAGCACCCAGCTGTTATTAATATGGAGTGTATGTACTGTTCAGCCTTATATCGTTTGCGACCGACTATTGTGCCCCAGAGAATGACTGGCAGTGCTTTGCTGGTCTTGGCCAACGTTTGAGTAACAAATGAAACATACTTCAAGGCCTCATACTGACACAGAGTGGACAGCATATTGGACGCGCTGACCATGCAGTAGCTCTGAATGGGTGCTTTGGGTATGAAAGTCAAGCCATATGCCTTTGAGTGCACTGCCAGTATTGCCACAGTCAGCAAGCGGTTGCATAGCACAAGGAAGGCTGAATGTGGGAACAGCTCTTTGTGGTTGCCAGTCCCGTAGGTCCGGGTCATAACCCGTTCTTGCAAAATTCCATATACGAGCAGCGCCACTGTGGCAATGACAACGCTCCAGGCATCTTTTGCTCCCACCATTTGCAGGCATCATTGAGCTTTCATTGTCGGCAATGCAAGGGTGCGACGTTGGGGGATATATCTAGCTCAGTGATAACAGACTTAACGATCATCATATTGCGCGTGTGTCATCCGAAACAGCTTGAAGTACTCTCTGCAGTTGAAGGTCCTTTTGCTGGTCACACTCCAATTTTTCTACAGAAAACGACACAAAGATACTTTCAAAAGTGATAACACCTGCCGATATGGCGTACAATACGATAAATGAATACTGTGACAGGTGCCGCTTGGCTTCTCGCTGACAATCGGCGAAAGCAAACAATCTCAAACCTGTGTAGAATACTTCTGCTGGTGTTTGTGAACGATCTTATGAACCGCCGAAGTCCTGAGCATCGTATGCTTTTGCGTCCCAGAACGGAGTTTTGGTCACCACAGCAAATTTGCCGTTCTAACAACTATCATGAGGAACACTTTGACATGACACCAAGGTAACGTATCAGCTGCAACGACTGTGACAACGTGCGGTATATGGGCGCAGCCTTCCTTCCAGGCCCAGCTGGGAACAGGTCCAGGAGAGCACCAGCAATGCAAGGTGCGGCTGACGGTGAGTTGTTATGCCAGTGTTCAGGAGCATCGACCATTTGCATGTCGCGAAGTCCTTGCATGGATGGTGACTCTAGTACTACTGTGCTGCAGCTGCAGCTGCTGAGCCATAGATTTTCCCGGCCACCTTCGGCTCAATTGTCATGAACGCAAGAAATTGTTCACATTGGTGTACGCACCGTCTGAATTGTAGCCACTTTGAGCAGTCCAAGGCTACATGGACCAAACACAAGAGCATGTAGGCACCTCTGCCAGTGGCCAGACAGTGTGTCCTGCAAAATGATCATGACATGTACACGCTGTGATGAAGTGATGCAGGCGACGAGCAGCCGTCACCTACAACGTGTCAACCGGCAGCAGGTGGCGCATCACCATTTGCAGCAGCGCCACCACCACGCACCCCGCATGAATCAGCAACAGCAGAAGCAGCTACGGAAGCAGCTGCTGGAGCAGGATTAGATGCAGTCATGGCAGCTACCCCTCCGGAACAGACCCTCACCACTGTTAATGCAGCTGCTACCAGTGATGCTGATCTGGCAACCGATCAGCTGCCGCCCCGTACGTCATTAACACGTGGAGATTCTCTAGCAGCATTACAGCGGCCTGTACAGCCAAACATAGCAGTGTTTGGATGGGGCAGAAATGACTATGGTGAGTATGGTATTGCATAAGAATAATGCAGGTAGCAGCAGCAGAACTTTCTGATGCAAAAGCGGGAATCGAGACGATTGGCAACGGTGTGGACAAGCACCGCACAACTACTCGCCAATGCAGCTGAACTTAACTACTGTCCATTCACAAAGAATGAGCAGCATCAACTGCTAAGCCCTGAGAATGTATAGAAATTCCTGAGCAAGATCTGATGTGTTGCAACTCAAACTTGGCAATGCATCACACACTGCCTGATGATTCCCTGTAGGCCAACTTGGATTTCATCCAGCCCATGGCAGCAGCAGCTGCCTCAAATGTTCCTCTGCAGCAGCAGCAGCAGCAGGAGGAGGAGGCCCAATCAACAGCAGCAGCAGCAGTAGCAGCATTGCCCCTGCAGGCCCACCCGGCATCATTGCAGCTGTCAGCCGAATACACTCCCTAGATGGCAAGGCCATCACAGCAGCAGCAGCAGGGCTGTTCAACACGGCGCTGCTGACAGCAGATGGGGAGGCATACATGCTCGGCAGCAATGACAGCGGGCTGCTGGGCAGACGGCAGCAAACCAACAGCAACAGCAGCAGCAGCAGCAGCAGCAGCAGCAGTGAGCCGGGCGACTGGAGCTGTCAGCCTGTGAGGGTCGAGGCGTTGGAACCCTATCCGCTGGCTGATGTGGCGGTTGGGACGGGACATGCACTTGCAGTCACACAGCAGGTAGGCTTGAAGAGATCTGTAGGATCTCTTGCAGAGCTGGCCTGCTGAAGCTGCCTTGCACAAACAGCTGTACAATCATACATGTATAATATACATAGTATATTCGTTTTGTACATTAAATATTATGTTTTATACATCTTATATCAAAGTTTGTCTCATCCAGGTGAAGTTATTTGAATGCTGAGTGGTGGGCATTGAGAAGCAAGATACAATGTGTCATTTGTGGTAGATGTGCCAGGTGTGACAGAGCAAGCAGCAAGCTGTGCACAATGCAATGGGCAGTACAATGAGAGGTCATGTTGCGATGTGCTGATGTGCCGATGCCTTTGACTTTTGAGGTCTACCTTTGTGTGTTTGGGAAGGAATAAAGATGTTCATCACCATATATAAGGGGATTTTCACAGCTTTTAGTGATCATTATTCTGTGCATTGTTTAACAGCTTTCCATGATCATCAATTTGTGAAATATTAGTGTCCAAGTTGATTGATAGCTGTGGAATTCCTAGTAACACTGCTGCTGGGTGGCTTGTCCTGCAGGGTCTGTTGGCTACTTGGGGTGAAAATGAATTTGGCCAACTCGGCAACAACAGCACCAGCGATAAACCGCAACACAACCCCAAATTGCTGCGCAGTGCAGCAGCAGCAGCAGCAGCAGCAGCAGCAGGGTCACCAACCAGCCTCAAGGACAATGTGCCCATTGGCAGCAAACGGACAGCAGCAGGCAGCAGCAACAGCAGCTCCCCGGCATCTGGCAGCGGCAGCAGCAGCAGGATGGTTTTTGTTCGTGTTGCTGCTGGTGCATCTACCAGTGTGGGGTTGACTACTAACGGCAGAATCTTCACCTGGGGTCAGGTGAGGCTTGAAAATAATTTAATCAAACCTCTCTAGCTTCCAAACTTGTGGCATTGCTGGCATCCTGAGCTTTTGCTTGAGATCTGCCGGTCTAGCAATGTCCGAATGAGCAATAACAATGAGGAATGTTGAGCTTTACAAGAACAGACAAAAAGTTGATAAAATCAAAACTTGTTTCAGCACACAACAACTTTGTCGGCACTGAACCATCACAAGGGCTATCTTACAACCAACCATCACAAGCTGCTGCTGCTGCTGCTGCTGCCGTCCCCGCAGGGCAATCATGGTGTGTTAGGCGTACCAGACCTGCTGCAGTCCTCTGTGCCTGTCCAAGTCCCTGGTTTGTGGGAGGTTGGTGTTGTGCAGGTTGCTGCTGGTGAATCACACTGTGTGGTGCTGGCAGCAGCAGGCCGGGTGTTCAGCTGGGGCAGGGGGAAGTATGGTCAGCTGGGCCACGGAGGTTTTGAAGATCAAAACACACCAAAAGAGGTGATTGGGATGCAGTACAGCTGTACAATCTCTTGGTCAGCAGTACAAGCAGTCAGTCTTCATTGAACTTGTACTGGAGTATTCCTTGAAAAGACTTTCAAACTAAAAAGAAGAACCAGCTATGTTAGTTTCGGATCAAAAGGTTTGCATGCTGAAAGTTGTTGATAGTGCTGTCAAAAGCTATGCTGTTATTAGCCTCAAACAACATCGCTCAAATTCTGGATTTGAGGACCTCTGCTGCTGCTGCCACCGTTTCTGCTGCTGCTGCCGATTGTGCTGCTGCTGCTGCCAGATCACTGCATTGTCCAGGGTGACCAGCATAGCAGCAGGAGATCATCACACACTAGCATTAGCAAAACCATCGTCCAGCAGCAGCGGCAGCAGCAGCAGCAGCAGCAATCTGAGGGTGTATGCGTTTGGCCGCGGTACATCTGGTGCCACAGGTCTCGGCAGCAGCGACAACATCTGCCGCCCCAGCTGCATAACAAGTCTATCTGTTATTAACAGTGACAGTAACAATGACCAGGACGGGGTTGTTCAAATTGCAGCTGGGCGTCAACACAGCGTGGCATTGACAAGGCATGGTGCAATTTACACATGGGGAGATGGACAGTTGGGGCAGTTAGGGTTTGGGTGTGGCTGCAGCTGCAGCAGCCTAAAAAGCGGCGTGCAAGGAAATTTGACGGCAGCGGACTGTCATGCGCTGTCATGGCTGCTGCCGTCTGCACAAATGTCTCCACAGCGCATTACTAATCTTCCATGGCCTGCTGACAGTCCCGTGCTGTTTGTTGCTGCTGGGGGAGATCATAACATCGCCGTGGTGCAGATGCACGCCGGCAGCAGCAGCAGCAGTGGGCAGCAGCAGCAGCAGCAACCGCACAGCAGATGTAGTTTAGATATGATAGCAGAGGAAGTGACTGCAAGTACAGCAGCAGAGCATCAACCCATGGATATAGATCAGCCACTGGCAGCACCACCAGCAGCAGCAGATAATGATCATCATCGTCAGCAGCAGCAGCAGCAGCAGCAGTCGGGTCCTCAGCCTGGGATCAGAACATATGGCGCAAGCCTCATGCCTGTTCAGCCGCCACCGCTCCTGCAGCTGGCCACTGCTGCTGCTGCTGAGGCTGCTGCTGCCAGGAGAGCATCAGGGGCGGGATCTCCCGAGTCAGGGACCCCTGGTGACCCAGCAGCAGCAGGTGGCAGCAGCAGCAGCGGCACGAGCACAAAGGCAACTGCAGTGGTCATAGATCTGGCGCATGCAGTACTTGATGTATTCAGTTCACCTGGGCTACTGCTGCAGCTGTTTGCTGCTGATGCTGATGCTGGATCAGCACAGCAGCAGCAGCAGACGGAGTGCTCAAAAGCAGGCAGCAGTAGCAGCAGCAGCAGCAGCAGTGCAGCTAGCTCAATTGTGCTGGCACATGGACTAGATCTGGATAAGATAGAATCAATCTTCACTCTGCTGCTGAAGAGTTATGCACGAGAAGTTGTAGGAGCACTTGGATCAGCCTGCCTGCTGCTGCTGAAAGAACTGCCCAGCAGCTCAGCTTGGCTGCATGGGACTAGCCCAGAAGTCATACGGGTGTTATTTATCTTGTTACAAAACCCTCTAAATAGCGATGTACACGGGTTAGGCTGCACGCTGATTGGACTGTTAACAGCATCAGTGCTGAAACTGAACAGCAGTGGCTTGAATATGCTGCTGGGGTGGCTGCCACAGCTGAAACCTGAGGTGTTTGGGGCACGTGTTATCAGGCCTGTGCAGGCCCTGATAAGCAGGCTAGCAAAGGAGGCAGCAGCAGACTGGCATGGCAGCAGCAGCAGCCGGCAGCAGCAGCGGCAGGGTTTAGGTCGTGTGAGGGAAGACACACTGATGCTGGCAAGGTTGTTGGATGTGTTTCATGCTGCTAATGTGCAGGTGAGGGGGGTCAGGGTCTGCTGTGGCTCTGTATGTATCGTACATGTCAGGTGTCTTATGTACAGCTTGCTTGTGCTCAGGCAATTATCCACAGCATGTGCAATGTGGCTGACTCCATTGGCCAATCCTTCCTTGCCATGTGGCCCATGCAGCAGTCTGGCGGCAGTTGGCGGAGCCGCTAGAAGCAATGTGTTGTGTTACTTGAATGATCTGCTTGAATTTGCTTATCTTTGAAATCTGGAAAAGAAATCAATGAATGAATTATTTATCAGACACTGTAACCCCATTCCATGTAAAACCTGGTCCTTCGGGAGCCAACAGAGTCGCTTACGTGTCTTGACACACACTTGACACATACTTCTGTTTCTGTTGAGAATGTTGAATGGTCTGTTTGTTTGTTTTTGCTGCATGCAGGCCGGTGAGGTTGTTCCCTATGCTGAGTTCAGCAATGCTGTCCTGAGCACCACAGCTGACCTGCATGAGGAGTACTACCACTGGCTGCACTCAGGCGCTTACAAGTGAGTAGAACCCTTTGTGTTGCTCAATCGAGCCATTCAACGCAAACGGTTTTGCTCCATATAAGCGACTAATTGTTTGCCAAAATCAGCTCCTGTGGGATGCCCCTCGAATCTGGAACAAGGTTGTATGGTATAACAATATCACATACACAGTGTTGGCATCATGAGCAATGTTGTTGTTTCACACTGTTGAACATGTACATCGCAATGGTTTCTATGACAATGGTTTCTGTTTTCAAACATATTATATGTAGTAGTATCTCCATATGTGTGAGTGGTAGTCCCGTTTGCAGTGTCTGTAGCAGCTAGGAAGCTCTGTGTGCAGAACTTTTTGTGCCTCTCTGCCTTTCACACACACTTTGTCTCTGACACCGTGTCTCCGAGGCTCTCTCTTTGTTTTTTATAAATTATAAATAAGTATAAATAAGTATAAATTTAATATAAATAAATAAGTATAAATAAATTATAAATAAGTATAAATTTAATCATGTATTTTCCGTTCCTTGTGTATGACTCACAGAGTACAATATGAAGCCTTCCAGGAAGCAGCAGCTCGTGCTACCTCAGGACTCTCATCACCAACCACAGGCATAGCACAACCTGCCAACCACAACCAGCAGCAGCAGCAGCAGCAGCAGTCTGCTACCCCAATCCAGCAGCAGCAGCAGCAGCAGCAGCACTGTGCTCATCATCATCATCATCACCACAGGTCTGGTGGTGGGGGTGCTTTGATCCTGCCAGGGGTGGTGCCAGGGGGCAGCATAAACAGTTTGTGTGAGGTACCTTTCCTGCTGACAACAGAGGCAAAGCAGAACATCCTCAGGGTATGTGATCACTCTACGCGATATTGTCTGTCGACAAAATGCATCCTGCAGAGTATAATGCATGCTGTGTTTGTGATGTATAATGATCACACTGTGAGTGACTCTTTGGGCTGTTTTCATCTGTATTGCAATCTTTGTTTCAAAGGCAGCAGGCAACATATATGCCATAGTATGGTACATGAAAACAATGGCAATGTTGAGCTCAAGTGATGACTGACACTGAGTAAAAGCTGATTAACTGCTGTTAATCAGTTGCTTTGATGCCAGCAGTGCTTTGCATCACCCTCAAGAGCAGACTTGACTTGAGTGCACCTGAAATATGAGTCTCATTGTTCCAGGCACAGATCATCATGAGATGATCATCACAGGCGGGATTTGCAATACTGCTGCCGATTGTGCCGCAGTATGAAAAAAATACAACAATCATAGGCAATAATGTGTGAATTCCATTGATTTTGACATGCCGTTAATTTGGACTATCATGTACTGCCGCACATCTTTCTAAAGGATCATGACTCTAGTATTTAATGAGTCCCTCTGCCTTCTGATGTTTTTTTCCTTCCTGCAGGATGAGTCCTCTCTTCAGCAGCAGCACGTGGTTCATGCCAGCGCCATGGCAGCTCTGATGCAAGGCCTGCCAGCTGGTATCCTGAACATGTCACGTGATAACACCGCTGTCATTCATGTTGACCCGGCTGCTGTGAGCCTGGCAGTGAAGGTGCGGCGGGGCCATGTGATGGAGGATGCCTTGAAGCACATCAGACGATGTAGCCCACAGGTGAGACAGATACAGAGGCAGTCAGCCACCAGTCCTTCTATTGTAACTGCTGAATCAGTTACAATATATCGGCAACCAGCAGCAGCAGCAGCAGCACTCTCACTGGCTGTCTGTCTCATGTGCTGCTGCTTCACATCATAAATACGGTGATGATGCTGATGTTGTGATCCTGATGCTTCATGCAGGATCTGAAGAAGCCGCTGCGAGTGACATTCTTATCAGAGGATGGAGGTGTTCCTGAGGAGGGAGTTGACCAGGGAGGAGTCAGCAGGGAATTTTTCCAGGTGAGATGATGACACGTCAGTGAAAGACATGTCATTATGTTACGTTACATGTCAGTTATACAGCTGTGCAGCTCAATCACTTCATTTATTATGGTATCAACCAGCCCTAATGCCAGCACTGCTGTATCCAGCCAGAATGAAGATGTGCTGTTGTTTTCAAGGTCTGTCACTTGGCAGGTGCTTGGTCAATCTTCATGTTTGACTTTCATTCCTGCTGATTATCGGATGAATTATTGACATACTGCTATGTCTTGTGCCTATGCCTGCTCTCTCTGTGTGCAGCTGTTGGTCGCCCAGCTGTTCAATCCTGATTATGGCATGTTTGTGTATGTTGAGGAGAGCAGGACCTGCTGGTTCAACACAGCATCACTGGAGAGCCTGGTGAGTGCCTGTGATTGCCATTGGAAACTAGATTCAGGTTTAGTTTGTTTGGTGTAAGGGCTAGGTGAGGTTTAGGCTCAGGCTCTGAACCCTAAGTTAGGGTTCTTGCTGCTTGACCTGCATGAAGCAGCAGCTGCGCTTTTGCTGACTCAGCTCCAGGATGACGACTACTCCTGAGTTCATAAAAATCATGCGTCCATCACCTAAGAGCCGTGGGATAGTTTGTGTCTTCTAAGTGAGGCTGGGGGCATCGTCAGCACAGCTCTTGCAGGACTGTATGGATGGAACTTGATCATAGCCTCAATCATTGAAATAAATCTAAACATTCACTCTATTCAAACGTCTCTATACATACACTCTTCTTAAACGTCTCTATACATCTACTCTATTCAAACGTCTCTGCTGTTGAGGCCAGTTTGTTTGGTTTTGAACTTGACAGAGTCATTGAGGCTGTGGCATCTGTGGATCACCAACAGATGCCAGGCTGAATGATTATCTTCATCACAGAACAGAACCAAACAAACTGACCTCAACGGGAGAGACGTTTGAATAGAGTGTCTGTATAAACAGGCACATGTACTTGCAAGCCTTCTCAAAAATTGTCAGCCTCACCGCAGGATGAGTTTGAGCTTGTGGGAACTGTTCTGGGCTTGGCGTGTTACAACGGTGTTATTCTGGACGCTCATCTGCCACTGACGGCCTACAAGAAACTCATGGGACAGGTGAGCTGTATGTCCTGTACTGCTGCCGCTGCTGCTGCCGCTGCTGCTGCCGCTGCTGCTGCCGCTGCTTCTGCTGGCAGCAGCAGCAGCCAGCTGAAACGTGTTCATGGGCTATGGTACCTCCCCCGGTCGACCAATTATCTGAAATGGATTGAATTTTGCAAGATGACCAACCGCCCTCATGTTGGAGGCTGCTGCTGCTGCTGCTGCCGCGGCTGCTGCACACCTACAAATACCTGTTCCATCTGTAACGTGCCATACTCATTCAGGCCCTGAAGGTTGCCCATCTGTGGCCAGATTTTATTGTATAGTACTGTATGTTATTGCTTCTTCGCATGACAACTTCTCAGGGAGCTGTATTATAGTATTGACCGTATACTCCATGCAGCAATGAATGCTCTACTGCAAGGCAGTCAATCACTGGCAATCTAAGCTTGCACCTTTTGCTGCTGCTGCTGCTGCTGCAGACTCCTGGGTTTTCTGACCTGTCTGAGCTGTACCCTGATCTGGCTGATGGACTGCAGCAGCTGCTTGACTTTGAAGGAGATGTGGAAAACACATTCTGCAGGTGAGCGGCCCGGGAGTGGCTTCTGCTGGCTGTTCTTCTTCATAACTTCTTTGCATCACCTCAGGTGATGCTCCAACTGCAGGTGATCAGTTTGAGCGCGCGGCTGGCAATCAAAGTCATCACCTGCAGTTGGAGCATCTATCTCCGGCTATACCCTTAGTGAAAGGCAGATATGCGCCCGTTGAACTCACTCATGTCTGAATTCAACTGAACCAAGTTCACCAGTATCATTTGCGATTTGCAGCAATCACTAGTGATGCAGTACTGCCATGGTGGCGTCTTCTTGACATGACGCCTCCTAGATGCATCAGCAGCAGCGTTGTGCAGCACCCAGGAGTGGATTGTATGTTTGTACAGTAAATATACATACTGTGATCTTACATGGCAGTCCCTGTGGTGAGTGTGTGTGACTTCATTTTCTCCTGCTGCCATGCACCTGCCAGGAATTTTGAGGTTGAGTACGAAGCCCTGGGTGAAACCAAAAGGGTGGAACTGATTCCTGGGGGCTCCAACACCCCCGTCACTGCTGACAACAGACGGCACTTTGTTGACCTGTACAGTGACTGGCTGCTGAGTGGCAGTGTGGCCGAGCAGTTTGCTGCATTTGCCAGTGGATTCCATCGCGTGTGTGGGGGCCCCGCACTCAGCCTCTTCAGGTGAGCATACGCTACAATTATGATACGTCTTTTATTTATGAGCATACGCTTTTATATATGTCTTTTATCTATGAGCATGCGCTACAGGTATGATGGCAACATGCATGTTTTGAAATCTGGGTCTGGTTGGCAACTGGCACCAAGTGGTCACAGTAATCAAGCCTGAGCAACAGCTGGCAGTCAAATCTGATTGCCTGAGGCCTTTCAAATATACAGTGAGGACAGCAGCAGTGTGTCATATCACTGGTATTTCTATAGCATCAAGTTAGTGATGCCATCGCTGTTATTGGATAACGCAAATTTTTTCTGCATCAGAAACCGGATGAGGCATCTTGAATCACGACTTATGGATCATTTTGTGATGTAACACATCATCTGTTACAGTATTTTGCATCTGTGTTCCTCTGCATTGTGCATGCGTCCGGTGTGTGCTGCATTTATAAAGCAGGCTAAAGTATCCGTCCGTGACAACTCAAGTGCTCTGCCAGCCGCATGCTCAGGCCAAAAACCACATCAGCATCTTGCCATCGGCAGCCTGCTTAGGCTAAGGCGTTGCAGAATCAAAGATACAAGCGGTGTTATCTTACGGTTGTTGACCAACGAAACTTTTCGGTCAGTGACCAACAAAGACGTCACTATCCCACTCAGCAGCTCATATATGACTTTGTGATGCACAGTATAACCGATATATATATATATATATATATATATATGAATCATCAATATATGTTAATATATATACTCTGTTCTGTCTGCTTCACATCATCATGTATGTGTTTCAGGTATGAGGAGGTTGAGCTGCTGGTTGAGGGTTTGCCACACCTGGACTTTCAACAAATGCAAGCAGGTGCCAGATATGAAGCAGGCTACCATGACAAACACCCAACAGTACAACGCCTCTGGTACGCTCACAGAACAACAGCAGCAGCAGCTGGATCAAGCCTTCCCGGGCCTCCTGGCATCAGTGCAATGGAGCATCAATACTTATTGTAATTCCTTATATAGGTCTGATGATCATCACTTTGCTCTTCTGATGATAACGTTACTTGGTATAGTAGTGTACAAGCTGTTCAACGGTGTACATGTCTTCCATTGCTTGCCAGCTATCATGCCATGCGGCAGTCTGCGGCATCCTGCGTCAATGTGTGTCAGTGAGTGTAGTGTGTTCTCAGAGGACTTGTTGCTCAGTCCACTGCTTTTTCACACCAGCGCTGCTAGTACATGCTGCTACTGCTGCTGACCTGCAGGGCTGTGCTGCTATCGCTGCCAATTGATGAGAAGCGCTTGTTTCTTCAGTTTTGCACCGGGTGTGACAGAGCACCAGTGGCAGGACTCGCTGCACTCAAACTGCTCATCCAGGTATGGGGTAGTATTTTTTATGGCTGATGGTGTTGATTATCACTATACTATAATTATTATACAGGTACAGATGATGACCAGACAACAAGTAAGAGTATGTATACTGCCACTGCAGCAGTGCTGCCCTGCAACTGTCAGGCTCACGAGACAGTGTGCATAAAGTCAGAGTCTTGAAGCCGTCAACACTGGCTCTACTGTTGTCGTACAACAATCTGCGCAGTAGCAAAACCTGCCACACCAGATATTATTGATAATCGGTGAGAACAGCCTTGTGCCTGTCAGCATACGTCACAGCAGCACTAGCAGTGGAGTGTACGTTCTTGCAGAACAGAGGCTGAAGCTGTTGTTGTCACTGTTGCTGTCTTTTCCCCTGCAGCGTGCCGGACCTGACAGTGAGAAGCTTCCCACGGCTCACACCTGCTTCAATGCACTGCTGCTACCAGACTACAGCAGCAAAGCGAAGCTGCAGCAGAAGTTGATGACTGCCATACACAATGCACAGGGATTTGGACTCCAGTAGCTGAATGCCTCAGTAACTGCTATCCAACAGCAGCAGCAGCAAAACCACCCAGCCCGCAGTTGCGCTCGTTGCATGAGTGACTTCTTGGAGCCAGTGCAGCATCCAGCGTTGGACCCAACAGCAGCACCCATCAGACCAACAGCGGCACCCATAGACAGTGGCCCGTGCAGCCTGGTATGAATGGTCAGCTCATCTTTTAATAATGCATCACTGCGCAGTGACTGCAGCCATCAATGGAAACCAAACACGCAGTGCACAGCCTGGCAGCTCCGACTTGTGGAACACGGCAGAGCCAGGGCCAGGACTGATCTCAACTGCTTCGTTGGCATTCTTGCCGCAGCATTGTACAATGACTGTAGTAAGCCCTTAGCAACACATAGCCAAAAAAGCTCCGTGTGTTATCATGGAGCCAACTGGCAAGCCCTAGCATCGCAGTTGGCCACATCGTACAGCATAAAGACATGCGATATGTCCATGCCTTGGTAAATATGGACGTAGATCAGCAGCTCGGTTGCTTTCTTAAGTCAAATATATATCTCTGCCGCACCCTCCACGCCACTTGCTGGTGCGTCACCAGTGGAGTCAGCCTGATATGTACTTTAGCCTGATATCAACCTGAGCTGCGCTGTAAGGGCTCGTAGAACAGCACATAAGCTCCTAACCTCAGGCGCACGTTCGTGCGCGTGACCGTAAATTGTGGATATTTACAAAAGCAGCTTCATCTCTTGGAATGATAATGTGGATCAAGGCCACCGGTGTGCTGATGGTTCTGTTCCTGCTGTTTCAAAGGTCTGAGCAGCAGGCTTGCCCAGGCACGACAACGAGCTTGACATGCGTCGTGACGGGCAGCGATTGCATCAAGAATATCGATCCAGCCGATATCGACGGTACTGGGCAACCCCTGGATGGTAGTAACATCATCCTCACCACGCTAGGAACATACCGGCTGAATGCCACTGCCACCGTGCTGAAGGCTACCTGCATTACTGGCTCGACCTCGACCCCTGGCTCCTACATCTTGAAGATGGATTCTTCCTCAATAGGTGTCGATCATTTTGAGGTGACAGGGGCTAACTCTTTCCTCTCACTGCAAGGGGTCACCGTGCAGGGAGACCTTGCGGCAAACAAAGGGGGCATCTACATGGACAGCTCAGCGCAGCTGAACTTATCTTCAGTGGTTTACCAAGATAACATCAGCCCTGTAAAGGCTGTGGCAAACAGTTCTGATTGCATACAACTGTTCATTGCGGACACCAGCTTCCTGGGCAACAGCAACAGTGGCAATGGGGGCGCCCTGCTGATCCAAAACGCGCCTTTGGCAGATCCCACCACAGCCTGCGCAACAGTCACGTTTGCTGGTAATTCCACGTAAGTACGGGCACGTCTCAGCAATGCGCAGCAATGCTTGTGTCATGCTGAACAGTGGTGCAATCTGACCCCCACAAATAGCTCAAGTGAGGCGCCTCAGGTGCCGGCACCATGACGTCATTCTACGGGGCAGTGTCCATGACTACTACTGCCAAGGCAACATTCATTGAGCCCATCTCAGATCCTCAGAATTGGAACCACAAGTGCTGCTGTTTATTTCATGCGCACGTGCTGATAAGGACATCAGCTCCTCACTCATCTGAGCATGTCATTGCTTGTGCTGGACTGCTTGACGGTGGCCAAGTCACTGATGGCTTATTCTGCTGTTCCCAGGTTTGAGTCTAACACAGCGGCTGCAGGTGGTGCCATATATATACTCAGTACTGTGTACGTCAGCCAAGTTAGTGGAAGCACACTCAGCCTCAGGAACAACCGCGCCTCCACAGGCAGCGGTGGAGCAATCTACATGATGGTGGCCAGTCCCAGTATGGTGGTACCCTTGAACTTCTCTAATATTGAATTTATCAGCAACAGTGCTGCTGCAGACGGAGGTGCCATGGCGCTCAACAATGTTGAGCTGAACATTGTGTCAGCTGAGCAGAGCAGTCCCTGCAAGTTTGTAAGCAATTCAGCACGCGGCGGTGGGGGTGCGCTGTTCATGACCGTCACACTGAGTACACTACAAGCACAGGCGTTGCTAAGTGGCGTGCAGTTCATCGGCAATGCAGCCCAGGATGGAGGCGCAATTCACACATCCTTGCCAAGCAACTTGTCTGCAGTTCAGAGCTCAGCATTCATTTCAAACAGTGCAAACAGGCGAGGGGCAATGATAATAGCGGGGCAGATGTTGGTGGATCAATGCACATTTCAGAACAACACAGCCAGTGCCGTAGGGGGTGGAATTTTTGTGCAACCACCTCTATCGAGTACTTCTGTGCCAGCTGCACATGTACTGGACAGTAACTTCACCTTCAACACAGCTGCGAATGGGGGTGCAGTTGCAGTTTTCTTCGGCCAATTGGTGGTTGAGACTTCTACTACTTCTGCAAGTCTGACCGGCAACAACGCCTCCAATCAGGGTGGCGCCTTGTACATAGTAGTCTCAGCGGTAAGAAGATGTACGTAGGCAGACAGGGTTCCTTCAGCAGCAATGTTCTGTTTGGCATCATCAGTTGGGTCAGGCACTGCAACAGTAGCACCAAGCAGTTTGTCATTGACATTTGGTGGATGGCTGTTACTTTGCCTTGACAATAGTGTTGAATAATTGCATGTCAAGGGTTTATCAGGATGGCTATCAAGTCAAGAAGCTTCATGCCTTGTTTTGTGAGTTGGCAGCTCTCCAACTACCATCAACTACCTTTGCATCATGCTCTACTTCAAGGTCTGGTAAATTCGTAGCATGTAGAACTCTCTGACCTTGGATGTTATGATGGGTCAGCATCACTCGTGCACATCTGGTCATTCATAGCTGGCCCACGGCCATTTGCATATATACCTGACAAACAAAACAACTCAATGTCACCCTAAGGTAGTCAGCGTGAAGGCTGATGCCTTACCTGCAGGTGACCATTACGACCTCAACTGGGCAGGCTATCATCTTTGCAAACAACACAGTTAGCCATTCAAATGCCACATATGGAGATGCGGGAGCTGGAGGTGCAGTGTATGCTCTCAACAGCGCTGTGTCGCTGGGCACCGGCAACAATCAAGTGAAAGCCGTGTTTGATCTTAACACTGCTGCCGGGTATTCAGAACAATCCTCAGGTGGGGCCATTGCCATTGTGGGTGCTGCAAGCCGTGCAAACATCAGTGGCGCCACTTTCTCCAGAAACTACGCTTACCAAGGAGGTGCTTTGGCTTTGTCTGGGGGTGCAGCCAATATTTACCAGGCTACATTCACCGCCAATGTAGGCCAATTCATTGGTGAGATTCTTGTATGGACTAGTAGCACTGCTGTGTGCCAGCCCGTGCCGCCTATTTAGCTGGGATTCTATGGCTTTTTTGATTGAGAAATGAGTTGTGCACCACACTTTGCCCCAGTACGAGCCGTCTTGGCGCATACTTCCTGTGAGATTTGGCAGCGGCTCGGTCATAGCTGAAGCATGTGGTGTATTGCCTGTACTGTAGCAAGGTCGGCGCTAAATCAGCAGAGCTACTCAAAGCGGCTCTCAATCAGAGTGACTGTGTGGTGTTGCATTCACCATGCTGCAACAGGTGGCGCCATTTATGTCACAGACCAGGGAGGAGCCTTTGCCATTGGCCAAGCCGATCAGCCCACCTGGCGCACCCTCTTTGATTCCAACATTGCTTTGGATGGATTTACTGGTGCCAGTATAGCTGTGGACGGCGTCGTTGGCAACAATGCAACATATGGTAGTATAGCAGCCGCTTGTTTTATCAACAATACTGGTACACCGCTTCCTGGTATTCCTGGTGCTACGGTTTACTTTGGTGCCCTAGTGGACTACAAGGTCTTCTTGTACAATGGCATGCAGTCATATGATGGCAAAGAATCCCCATTGCCACCCCCCAGTGGCCAACAAGTCCATGTTGCTCCCCACTCCTCAGCTATTGCAACCTTGACTGTGAATGCTAGTGGACAGGTGTTCTGTGCCAATGCTGTCAAGCAACAAGCCCTTGATGCGGGAGATTACACAGTCGAGGGCTTTTTCTGCACAGATTTTGCATCCTCACCAACTGCTGATCAGTGCCCGGCCGGCGCTCACAATTGCTCATGCCCGGGGGCATCTGGGTTTGACGTCCAAATGTGCGCATGCAGTCCAGTAAGTGTCAAGTCAGGTTGGTGTCAGAGGCATCTGTCTAATAGATTATGCTTGTGCAAGTTACTGCATGCTCATTGACACGAGGTTAATGTGACTAAATGGGTAGCAGGTTTGCAAAGGCCACATCGCCTTCCCCAGCTGCAGCACAAGGCTAGAATACCAGACCTGCATGCGCTTATATCACTACAAGATGGTCACACTATATACAACAACAATTGGGCGTCAACTGGCTGAAACAAATGCTCTAGTGGAATGCACAGCATACATCAGCGCTGGGTGCAACTAGCACGCTAATCACCAACAGCCACCTGGGCAGCACCTTCTTTGATGTGGTAAATAGTTACGTTTAGAGAAAAAGCAAGCAACATCAGATCAGTCGATTCAGCATCTTCTGGTGTAGGCCATGATATATAGTACATGAGTTGAGCCAGAGCCCTCAGGGCCCTGCAGGCTGCAGGGTTTTTGTGAGTCAGAAGCATACCAGACCAGCCATATAGCCAGGGCGTGGTGCCCTTGCAATCCTCTGGTGTTGCAGTCAGCAGATTAGGGTTGTTGCAGACTGTGGCATCGCGCTGTCTTCAAGAAATTCAATCTGAGCAGTCCAGCTCTGCACATGATGTGTGTTGCGTCTCAGCATGCAATGATGCAATACTACTAATGAGCTCTTGCTTGTTGCTTGTAACCCCAGGTACTTTCACCTTCACCATCACCACCACCTATACTGCTGCCATCACCATCACCCTCACCTTCGGTGCCACCACCACCATCACCATCGCCGCTAACATCACCACCGCGCGCCCCCCTACCCGTGTACCCCACCAGCCTGGTTGTGTCTATCTCAGGGCTGCCAGCAGCAGTACAAGTAGGAGCTCTGGTAAATGCCACTGTGACGGTGTCAGGCTCAGGACCCACAGGAGTGTTGGTGGATAATGTCATCTTGACCTTCACAATTCCTCAGGGCTTGTCAGCAGCTAGTGCTGCAGTCACAAACGGTGAGCAGTAATTTTATCAGGGGTCACATAGGAAGTGGGCCTGCAGCACACTCGCACCCATGGGTTGTGGCCACAACGATGACAGTTGGCAACTGAGGGCAGTGTGAGTTCCTGCAGTCTTCAAGACCAAGTTAATGGTCCAAGTACAGAGGTGGTGCCAGAGCTTTTTTCTCTGGGCCCTCAGAGTCTGCAGCAAAGCTCTCAACTGTCACTGTGATGAGACAAGTGGTCAATTCAGCCACGGCTCAATGTCTAGGCTACTGTTTGTGATTTGTATATTCAGATAATGATAGCTGTGCATTCTTGTCAGCAGCCTTACATTGCTGTTGCTGCAGGGTGTTCATTCACCCAGGGCAATTCCCTGGTCACCTGCAACATCGGCAGTGTTGCTGTGGGTGTTGATACAATCACAAGAACTTTCAGCTTGACCGCCACCAAGGCCGTCACAGCAGCCTTCACGGCCACTGTAACAGGTGCAGGAGTGGCCCCTGAAGCAGCTCAGGCTTCTCTGACAATCTTGGTGCGCAATCTTGGTTTACAGAATGGCTACTTGGGTGCGGAGTCATCACTGGGGCTGTTCTGGCAACTCACAAATTGCACCGAGCAATGCATTAACCTGTCAAAGTAGCTTCTCAGGGGACTCGTACCATTGAAGCATGTTCAGTGCACAACCCTCTATTATGTTCCTAAGATAACATAAATAGTAGCAGCCTTGTTGACTGCTGTATAAGAAGCAAGGCAATACCAGCGCATTGTTACCTCTGCTCGCCACCATGTACCTGAAGAGATGCTGATGTGTTGGCGGCAGCCGGAGCCCATCATGAGACAAGGTTTGTCTTGTAACCTTTTGGCTGAAAGTGCCGGCACAATGTTACACATCATAACCACACGCGTGTAGTTAAGACGTACGTCTTATGCTTGCAGGGCGCATGTTGCAACAAAGACAGTGATACCTGTACCCACACAGCCACTGCATTGGACTGTTCAGCCAACAGCAGCACCAGCACTTTCACCAGCACCAAGAACTGCACAGCCGCCTGCAGCCTGGCTCCAACAATCAATGCTGGTGTCACAGTCATTGTTCAGCAGACGCCCCGTGCCCCAAAAGCCATTCAGGTCAGAAGGGATGTGAGGCTCTCAATAAATGTTGCAGCTCCCAAGGCAATGGCAGTGAATGTGACTACAGTGTTGGAGATCCCAAACAGCCTGAAGTTCCTGAATGTGCAGCCGTCAGGTATGCATGAGATGTCTGATTGGTAGACCTTTGTTGTGTGAGTGCTTGCAACAGTCACACAAAGTAGAGCATGTGAACGCATAATGATGCCATCATGGGCGGGCAGTCATTTGCCGGGGCATGCCTTGCTTTGAAGCTTCAGCTATCATAGCGGTGCTGTAGGCTAGCAAAGCGGGACCAATCAACACATGTTATTGGCGGGCTGGTTGCAGTATCATAAGCACACGGTATGGTTGTACAACAAAACAAATGTCGCATTCCGCCACCAGTTTACTACTAGACAGTCACTGTACGGCACTGTGCGGTCTGTCAACCATTGACCCGGTGACTGTTGCTTTAGCTTTCACAAGGCCCACAAAGCATAACGGCATACATGCTTAGGTTCATCTGTTATGCTACTCCTGTTCATCTGCTACTGCTGTGTTTGTCATGCAGACTGCAAATACAAGCTGTCAAAAATCACGTGCCTCCAGCTGCGCTTGAAAAACGGTGTCACCAGAAATATTGTCATCACCACCAGGGCACTCTCTGCTGGCAATGCTACTGTGGTTGCAACAGTCAGCACCCCAAGTGGGGTGGACAAGGCTCAAAGCACCTTGACAGTGCCCATCTTGGTGAGGCTTATTTGAGAACCGACTCAATTTCATTCATGCTTTTACTATCATATTTATTGTAAGGATCAACAGTTTGGTATACCATTTTCAGCACTGCAGTGGCCATATAGATTCCATGCAAAGTACATTTTCTTTGAACAAATCAAAACAAGGAAGTAGTACAATACCATACCACAGTGTACGATCTTGCGCTTGAGGGGCGGCCCATGGGAGCCAACGCTCATGGGAGATGTGATCAGTCAAGTAACAATAGTAAAGTACTTATGATAAGTTCTTAACACTTCAGTGCAGTGGCTGGCTGCATGCCAGTGACATGCACATTACTAGCACTACTCAGTCAGTGCCGCAGAACGTTCTGCGGCAGGAGTTGCGTCAACCCGAATCTTTTTTTGGGTTCATCTCTCTCTACTTTATTGTTGTGCACCCACAGGGTGGTTGTTGTAGCAGTCGCAAGCCCTTCACTTGCAGTGACACGACAGCTCTAGAATGCAAAGCAGTTGGAGGCAACTTCGACAAGAGGAGGAGCTGTAAAGTGCTTGGAAGAGCCTGTCGAGCTGACCAGGTTGCAAATGGGACAGGGCCGGCGCCCTGAGCTGAGCACCTCTTGGAGGACTCAAGGTGAGTATCTCTGGTGGGTGCCTTTCAGTGCAGCATGGTTGAGCATGAAGTGTTCAATCGCTAGCAGCGGTAGCAGGTGAAGATGTTTCAGGTTTTTTTCTGCCACAGTGGTGTAGGCAATAGTTGCTTGTCAAACTTTGAGGACGCCTGCATCCACGTTTTCCAATGTCACATTGCAAGGCCCCTATCCTGCCGGCAAGAACTCAAATATCCTGTAGTGGCTCCATTAGATGTTGATGTGTGTAGACTCATGGTGCAACAACCCTGCAAAACAAGCAGACCAGATCAGGGAATGCAGTTGAACCATTCAGGCTGACGCTACCATGGCAACAAACATAAGGTTGTTGGTTGTTGGGACCCATAGTCTCAGCACCTCAGCCCATACAACACCGCCCTGAGGGGCAGCTCGAACGCACCAACAGAGTCGCTCATGGGCTCCTTATACTGTCTGTTGTATGTGTTGCAGGTGGCACATGCTGTACTGGAATGGACCTGGTAGCATGCGTAACAAACGACGTATGGCATGTTGTCAAAGCTGTTGAAACAAGCCATGATTAAGGGAAACCTATACCAGTGGACCTGTGCTGTTCAAATAAACATCACAAGCTATCAGAAGTGAAGTGATGACCTCGCTGGCAACCCTTGTACTACTTCCTGGACCGGTTGGCTCATATCATATGTGGCCCACATGCAATTGGCGTGGTTGGTTGTTGCTACAAAAAAGTTTACATCAATGGCCCAAATATCGAGCTTACCAGATGAGCATTTGACCCACTTGCATTTGATAAGCAGCCCATTTGACACAGCCCGTCTGCTCCTCATTTGCTAACCCATTCTGCCAGCCTGGCAGGTGGCCTTCAATAATCAGCATTGCTTGTTACTTGGCGCTTGATTGCGACTCAAATGATCAAATGATGTAGCAGGTGGGAATTATCTAGTTCTCCTGCCAAAGCGGATCTCACTGTGTTCTGGTCTCTCAACAAACCATGATCTTGTTGACGCACCCAAAGTGTGTGCACCTCAGGACCCAGCTTACTGCCTCCCATGCACCACACTCAGTGAGCAGCACTTTGACATCAAATTATCTTCATCAGCATGTATGCAGCACAATGTCTGACAGACAATATGCATCCGATGCATCATCGGTGGCAACCACTTAGTGGTGCTAGTACTATCTTGTCACACAAGGGATAAAATTGGGCCTTTGGAGGCAATGTCAGCCACAAGGCACCTTTCATATTTGTGATTGCCATTGTTGGCTTGATTAGTTTAATTGTGAAGTTTGAATTGACATGCTCTTACACGTATATGCTTACTCTGCATATCATTTTACATGTTTTCCTTGAGACTCTTTTCTGTCATGGAGCCGCCAATATGACAAGTTGTCGGGCTGTCTTATTTTTACATAACAGCGTTGCTCTGATGATGTCATCATCTTTGTGATTGCATGTTGCATAATACATTACAAGTGACTTGCATGCAAGCAATGCAACATGGCATGTGTTTACCAGAATAATGTGCAATGATTGCAGTGAAGTGATCTTGGGTCTTTCCTTTCTTGGTGTGTGAAGCTGGAATACACATGTGCTGTTCTGTTTGTTGATTTTTGTTGTTAGCGTATCACAGCTTGCATACAGACACACCACATTGTGTTTTCAATGAATTATCATATTTCTAAACGGTGCAGCTCTTGCAGGGTCTAGCAATTGTCGCTGTTGCTGCTGTTACAACTGGCTAGCTATGACTGCAGAGCAGCAAATATTGGTGTCAACCCATTTGTTTCACCATCATGCAATGACCGCGTACCCAGTCACGGTGTGTGTTGTTAGGAGATGTGCCGCAGCACCACTGGCTGGGCGTTGTCAGACGATAAGGGAAAGCAGCACTTTTTTCAGCATGCAATCCCACTTGGGGTTGATCTTACAACTGTGTACAGATCTTGGAGAGCTGGCTTGGTCACATGCTGTTCACATACTATACTCTCTAAACCCTCTAATACTATACTCTCTAAACCCTACTCTCACTCTCTAAACCCTCAAATGGTGCCCAAGCCCCATCGCCCCTAAGCCCTGATCTGCTAATGCTGCTAGACTTGCCCCCAAACCCAAATCGCCAGGAGTATCGTCCGTTGCCGGCAACCTTAGCTGCAGTGTCAGCAGCCTTGCCAGCAGCAGCGGCTGCAACAGTAGCAGGTGCAGCAGCAGCGTTCAGAACGGCATCTGTAGCATGGGCTTGCGCGATAGGATCCAACTCGGGATGGCAGGAGCACAGCACCTCTGACAGTGTTAGAGGATCCACCTGCTGCTGCTGCCAACCCAGATGCCGAGCTCTTTCTGCCCAGGATGGCAGCTCCTGCGGCGCCAGCTGCGGCACAGTACTGCTGCTGCTGCTGCTGTTGCACTGGCGCAAAGTACTTCGTCCTGAAGACTTTGCACCACTGCTAGCTGCTGCTGCAGCGCTGCTGCGGCCATCTGCTACGGCCAGAATGCCATCCAGGCCATGCCGCCACTCTGCAAGTGATGCTGCAAACCAATCATCTATCACGGCATCACAGTAGCTGGCACCCAGCGGCCACCAGCCCTGGAGGAAGGCAAGGTGGCCGCCTTTCCGGGTTGCTGCCAGAGCTGTGAAAGGGTTGGCTTGAACTTGGGCTTGTGGTAGTACCCTGCACGGCAGTGTCAGCTTGGTGAGGGATCACAGCATACTATAGAAGGAATTTAGCCATGCAGCAAGGTCACCCACACCTGGACTTCCAACAAATGCAAGCAGGTGCCAGATATGAAGCAGGCTACCATAACAAACACCCAACAGTACAACATCTCTGGTACGCTCACAGAACAACAGCAGCAGCAGCTGGATCAAGCCTTCCCGGGCCTCCTGGCATCAGTGCAATGGAGCATCAATACTTATTGTAATTCCTTATATAGGTCTGTTGATCTTCACTTTGCTCTTCTGATGATAACGTTACCTGGTGTAGTAATGTACAAGCTGTTCAACGGTGTACATGTCTTC
>JABEVS010000266.1:77479-87592 GCA_018290735.1 Coelastrella sp. MACC-549 | reverse complement strand
CCCACACCCCCTCTCTCATCTACAACACTATCTGTCAACATGACACACACACACACACACACACCCACACACACACACACACACACACACACACACACACACACACACACACACACACACACACACACACTCTCTTCTCAAGACAATTATGCAACGCAAAATCAAGCCATAAACTGCTTCTAGAAAAGTAGTGCTTCAAGAGCATCTGCTGCAACACTACCCCCATTTTCTGACTGGTCGCCACAGGCAACCCCTCAACAGATGTCATTCACCTGTGACCCGCTGCTTAATCCTTCTGCCGGTGCTCCTAATGTTGTCCTTCATGCGCTCCTGGTCAAAGCCATTGTTGGCAGCCCACACAACAGCAGCAGCAGGCAGAGCCGTCCACAATATAAAGCGCACCAGACGCCGCCGCAGGCCTGCAAGCCAAGGAGGTGTGCTTGTTTGATACCCAATTGGAGGAAATCCGTCTAGGACCTGCCCACTACTATAAGTGATGGTCACTGCTGTCAGGCGATAAAGGAATCGGAGAAGGTGTGTAATCACAGGAACAGCAGGTCCTGCCAATCAACCAGCACCTGCAACAGCCTGCTGAGCTACTTGACCTCTCAGCACAAGTATATGGAGCTGCCACCGGCCACAACCAGCGTGCCTCTAGGAAGTGGGTTGATAGCACGGCCAACATGACAGTTTTGCAGCTGCTGTGTGTGCTGTGTGTGTGAGGCTTTTTACCTGTGAAGAATGGTGTTGACAGTGTCCGCTGCCTCCAGTCCTCGTACCGCTGCCGCTTCTGAACTGAGACCTCCTCCAATGCCTCGGCCATCAGCAGAGACCTGTGGTATAGGCAGGACAGGATCACATCACCACCATCATCACCACCAACATCATGGGAGAAGCAGCATTGCTTGTTGAACATGATTATTTGCGAATGGCCTGCATGATGACAACAACTGCTGAAGCAGGTGCGCCAAGGTTTGAATTACTCATACTACAGCGTTGTGCATGTGACCGTTCTGCATATGCAGCCATAACACAGCTGTAAATTGATGTCTGCAAGCAGTGGGTCAGCAGTCACAATCACTGCGCACTGCCATGGTGTCACCGCAGGTGCTGCTGCTGTGAGTGCTGCCACTGCATGCCCAGCGCTGACCTCAGGAAGAGCAGATCGCTGTGGTCTGGGTTGAACGCCTCAGCAGTGCCCCACTTATAGCTGCGCTCAGGCCAGAAGGTGGGGGGATCATCCTGACGAAACACAAAGCAGTATACAGCAGCGGCATTGAGGCCTGCTTTATGGAAAGAGGTCAGCGTATGTCATGCTTCACAACCACCTGTCAGCAGCCCCAAATAAGCATGTACATGGCATAATGTACCAGAAGGCACCTGACAGGTAAGCTCAATCCGCACTGCATTGGACAGTTTGCAGACAACAAGTGTGCAGCTGCACAAATCAAGTGAGAACATGTAACCAATCAGTGCTACAGCACAGCTGCACCTGCAAGGCTGCCTGGTTGATGTCATTGCTGGCAATGATGACAAAGGGTGGGATGCTCATAGCTGCGCTGCTGGGCAGGCCCGCCCGCTCCAGGGTGCCAGGACTGAACTGGAACATCTCAATCTTGCCACGGATGCCAGACAAAGCTGCAGCAGACGAGAGACGCAAGCTTGAGCAGGACAGTGCGAAAGGGTCATCATACAATAATCATACATTGTGCTACTGGACTGTGCCGGTGGCAACCACATGCCAACAGGTGGCGGCTGACCAGCCCTACCAGCAGATGCAATCATGCCCTGTTGTGTACCATCTGTAACAGGTCAGCATGCTGTGCTGCAGCAAACAGGTCAGTGGCTGCACAGCCGTGTGCTATCAGAGGATGGGAAGCTGCATTTCGGCAATCACCTAGGCTGAGTGCCCACTGCCCCAGCAGCCCACTGCCTTAGCAGCCTGCTGCCCTCACACCCCCCTGTAGCCCCTTCCCAAGCCCTCCAGGTTGCTTCCTGCTTCCCCACCTGGGTTCTGCAGCCTGTTGACCACCTCCTGCCTGAACCTCTGAGCCTCGTGGATGGTCATGGTGTCTGCCTTCATGATGACAGGAATGATGGGAACATTCTTGGAGAGCTCAGCCATGTACCTGCAGCAGCAACAGCAGTGGTCCAGAGCTGATCACGGCACTGCTGGCTGACTCGCATTTGGAGTGGCACTTTTGCACAACAGCAGTAGATGCAGTGCCTTATTGTGTTGGACAAGCAAGACAAGAGCTGTAACGCTGCCCTTTACAACAGCTTCAGCAACTGCATTTCTGCAAGACAGCAGCAGCAACCGGATCTCTAGCAACCCGGATTATCAGCAGCGTTGAAGAGTGCATGTGCTCAGGCATGCCCCTGGGCTCCTCACCTTACATCATTCTGCCTGAGGCGATGTGGTGGCAGGCAGTACAAGCACAAGTCCACACGCGGGTCCTCAACATCAACCAGGTCAATGCACCTGTGGGGGCAGAGCAGCAGAGCAACACACGTTTGCAGACTCATACATGCATTTGCCACTGTCAAAGTGCAACAAGACAGTGTACCACGCTGCAGGTCGAGCTGCAAGTGCAATCACCAGCCTGCAATACGCCAGCTGCACCACTTAGATGGCAGACACTCACCAGACAGCTCTGCCTTGTGCAGATCCTTTCCCTCCAACACCGCCTACCTGTCTTTTGCACTCTCCATCTCTAGCCATTTGTAGTTCTGCTGGTTGATGTGCTTCACGATCATGTTGATGTGCAGGCTGATGTCCTGATCATCACCATACCCAGGGGTGTCCTGGACACGGAACACCCACACAACCTACACAACAGCAACATGCAAGTGCAACACGAGACACGTGATGATGCAGACATGGCCGGTACAGCATGATTACAGGAAACGTTGGCGCAGCTGGTGAAACAGCTGCAACGCTGTTTGCTTTCCCTGATAGGCCGCTGCTGATCAAGTGCTTCGTCAGGTGCTGCCGCATGCCTGCTGAACAGCAGCTGTTCCTTCAACTGCTGTTCAGATACCGCTCTCAGCAAAGCTGCTCTGAAGCTGGTCCATGCTGGCAGATGCTCTGCTGCTGTCGAACAAGTCTATGATTCTTTCTGGGGCCCTCACCTTGTCTTGCTCATCCTTCCAAGTCACTCGTGTGATGAGGGAGTCAGGGTCCTTCAGGAACTGGTTCAAAGGCGTGTTGGTGCCGTCATGGACCTAGGGGGGGGGGATAGAGTGACAACAGGGAGGCATCAGAGACACCATGACACATGGCTTATGCAGTATAAGCAGTACTCCAGGTGTATATATGTTAGTTCTATGATACTGAGCATGTGCCCTGGAGCTTAACTCATGGGAGGACAAATGCAGGCTGGCAGACATGTGCTCCAAGAAGACCATACAGCACCATCAGTCCAACATCATTGCAGCTGCACCACCCACCGGGCATCGGCACCCAGATACATGCAGGTCTACACCCCCCAGTACCAAGTACCTGCAGCTGCTCTCCTGGCTTTGACAGCAGTGCACTGATGAGTGTGGTCTTCCCCAGCCCACTGTCACCAACCACCATCAACTTGACAAACTTGCGCTTCCATATTTTTGTTGGCTGCGGCCGCATAGGCCCCAGCAATGCAAGCTGCTTGTTTTTGAAATCGAGGCTGGATTGGTGGCTCATGGATGTGCGTGCTGTTAGCTGTGGGGTGAGGCCCCCGGCATCTGGAGCCCCTGTTGGATTGTACCCAGTGAGTGCGCGATCAAAGCTGGGGAAGCTGGTGTTTGAATTGGGGGCATCCTGGGTGTCCAGAGACGGTGTTGGTATATACTTGCCCGAGTCAGAAATGTAGGGTCTCGTGCCTACAACAGACATGCAGACGTCAGTAGAGTTGGGGCAGTGCCTGAAACAAGTACCTACTGCTAAAGTGTGCTTCGAAACGCGGCATGCAGCCTCTATTGATCGTTTAAATGGCCTTGACTGTAGATGAAGCAGGCCAATGGCTACATGCATGTTGCATATCCAAGCTCGACTCTGTGCACAACTGGCGCCAGTTGTTGCAGTGCCAGGGCACGCATAGCCTTTCAGCTGCTTAGATCGGCTGCCGTGCGTTTGTACTCACTCCGTGGACCGCTCTTGGCAGCTGCAATTTCCATCAAGTTGGAATCCATCTGATTCTGGTCGCTAGCTCTCAGGTCGAGGGAGTTGGAGCCTGGTGGCAGCCAGGAGATCGGTCAGACAGCACCGTAAACAGGCACACAAGCAAGTTAGATGTTACCAAATCTGTTAAGAGGCATGTTTGTTCGGCGAAGGGGTTTCCGTTGGCCGCAGCTTGCCTTCGTTTACGATCCTTTGTGCCACGGCCGCAGACATTGGACTCTTGACTTTCGCTACAGAAACCAAAGTATATGGCACTGCCAATGGCACCTAGGGCTTGGCAAGGTCTCCCTGCGCGCTACCAACGCCTGTGTGGTGGTCCCTGTCTGGAAGCTGTGTGGAAAGCCGCCTGAATGTCTGAAACAACTCCTGATAAATGAAGGAGGCGAAAACAGGTTAAGGTGTGTTTGTCAAGACGAGATAGTGGTATGGTGAGAGCACGATCGTCGGTTGCAACCGCAATTTAATTGCACGCATGGCATGTACTATATAGCACAGTTGCCTTAGTAAACCAAGTAATCCTCAGTCGACCATGACAGAAGCGATACCTGTTGAAGACATTGAATCTACACAGTTCAAATGCTTGTTACTGACAGCAAGTATACTGTACGTACAAAGGATGCATACTTCAAGCAACACTTCTCACTGAGAACCCAAAAAAAACTATTTTGATCGGCGCCAAGTCTCTGTGACCCAACACAACGCCCATAGGGTGACAGCACTCTGAAGTCAAGGCCACAGCATAACACCATACAGCGCAGCACAGCAGCTTGTTGACTGAGACTAAGCACCACGCAAATGCGCAAATGACGTTGAGCCTGTAACATTCGACTCGACACAGTATGCACTGCCACCTCCCAGGACTCATTCACCTGGTGCGATCTTGAACCTGATCCTCAAGCAAACAGAATTATCATTATGATAGCCAGCACTACAGCGGACACCAACCACAACATGAGGCACTTGTTTCTCGTTGCTCGCTGACTCCTCTCTGCTTTCACCAGCTCCCGCTGTCCCTCGTGTGTGCGCTCAGCTGTGGAGGCTATCTGCGTGTCTATTGTCTGCAACTGCTGACCCTGGTCGTTGATTAGCACTGCCAGATCCTGGAACATCTCATTGACCTCACCAATCTGCCGTTGTATCTCTGCTCAGCAGCAGAATCACACCACAGCAGTGTCAGCAGCTGCAACATATGACAATGAAGCCACCTGCCTGCTTTTCTGCTCAAGAGCCTATACATGACTAGACATGGGTTTCTGACGGACAATGTTGCTGTGATGATACTGCATACAACAAGGTGGAAGCACATGAGCATGCCCTTGTGACAATAATTAACTGCTGATGCAACAGCACCATAATTCAGCGCTGCCTCCTCTGCTTTTCTTTGGCAATGCTCATTGCACTTGTGACTGCGTTCCTGGCACATTTCAACGATCGGTCATGCTGTAACTGAGGGCATGAGTGCTTCACCAACAACCTACTGCAGTTACCCCTCGCCACCAGCATACCTTGAATGCCCTGATCTCTTTCTTCTATCAATGCTTCCTGGAAAGTGATGGTATTGTCCACTGCCCTGGCCTCTATCAACCTCTGCTCTTGCAACAATGCCTGGGACTCTATGTCTGCTTCACTGCCTGCTGCTGCTGCTGCTGCTGTGCTGCCACTGCTGCTTGCTGCTAGTGCACTGCGGGGAGCTGCTGGCGGCACCTTTGGCAGGAACTGCGCCTCCTTCTCCGCTGCTACTTTCTGGGCGGCCTTGTAATCCTGCAGGCATGGCTGACAACGCGCTCATATCCAGTTCATTCTACAGCTAGTCGGCTGACAGGAGCCACCAGGACAGAGTCCGCAGCACATGGCTACGTCACTCTACCTTCAGCTCATCTTAGACCTCTGCTGCGGCAGCTGGCAGATGCATGTTGCTTGTTTTGCAGCATGCTTCAATGCCACCTTGCTGCTGATTGTGCCATCACTTGCAGTTGTTGCTGTGTCACACAGTTGCTGCCGCTGCCCACTCAAGTGCCAGTGTCTCACCTGCAGTGTTGCTGCAAAGTCCTGCATCAGCTTTCTGAGCTTTGCCTGCTGTGGCTCTGGCAGTGCTGCTCTGTCCCGGTTGAGGCCCTCCAGCTGAGACTTGATGGCCTTGGCGGTTGACTGAATAGACCGGTTGAGACCAGCTACCTCCTCCCTGGCAGCAGCAGCAGCAGGACCGCACTGGTGTAGCCAACAGCTGTCTGACTACTGCATGTCGTCGGCTGTTACATTTGTCACTAAGGCAACCTGTGTGCTGCTGGAAGGTCTGTGCTGTGGTGACATTGCACACAGGCATGCAGAACTCCTGCAATCCCGCTGTGCATCCCTCCATGTCTGCTGTCTTAACGGTTGCCAGCTTGCATATCTTGGTATTGTTCCGCTGATGCACTTTGGCATGCTGACCTGTGGTGTAGGGTGTCTTTTGCTGTTCCCAGCATGTCAATCTTCCGCTTCACCTTGCCTAAGTCTGATGTCATTTTGAACACCAGGCCCTCAACCTCACGAGTGCTCTGCACGGCAATGGCAGCAGCTCCGGATGGAAATGCACAGGGCGAAAGAGTGTCTATCAAATGATGCACTGCCTTGGCTGAGGGGCACAACGTGCCTGTGGATGCAACCAACTGCCCAGCCTGGCATAATACCTCTTTAAGAGCACTGCATTGTAGCTTGGACTGCACTGTGAGCAGGAGAAACGCCTGCATTCAGAATAGCCACGACTGCCTGCTATCCTCCCATATTGAGACTGCTGACATTCTGACAATTCAGCATGTGCTGAGGCTGATGAGGCAGCTTTCCCCTTGCATCGAGGCACATGCAGCAGACAAGGCCAGGTCGACAGTCCTATTTTACCTGCATTTGCATGTCTGCCAGCTCCTTAACCTCCCCCCTGGCTTTGTCCTGCATGCAAACACCAAAAGGTTGGCTCATTGCAGACCCCAACCCGGGAATCCACCGGCGGGAGCACCTGATGAGCTTGAACTCACTGTAAACATTCTGGTCAGTGACTGACGCGCTAGATGCCCCTGTTCTCACGCGTATCCGCAAGTTCCGTGCCAGAACGATACCACCGATACCCTAGTTTCTGGAGGCAACCAAGCTGCTGCTTCGAACGACTATGAACGAGATTCTACGCCGATTCTATCGTTTGATCGTCCTGTTACTCGTGCTTGCTCCTGTACAGGTCGCGAAGATGCCATACGTGGTATGCAGGCAGGTTCCTGAAGAGTCCGTTTTTCTTTGACTTTTATGCCGAAAGTACTGTCACACTCGCGTACATAGATAGCACGTTACACTCATGCCCCCGTGGTTAGGGCTTGGCTGTCAGTAGTGCCAGCCCATCAGACGCGACTGAAATGCAGGTCCTGCACCAGTTGTGTGGCAAAGCTGTCATGTTAGTCATTCTATGTAGCTGTTGCAAGTTCGCAAGCAGAAGAAATGGTCATCCATGGACAGTCAAGGGACTTTACAGAAAGTACCCTCCACAACGGTATGAAGTTTATTCTGAGCGGCAGCACCAGCAACAGCATTGATTCTTATGCCACTAGGACTGCCGACAAGCCCGAGAACACAATGGAACCTGCACTCTCCTGCTGCTGCTTAGCTAAGAGCAACAAGATCAATGCACAGCTGTTAACTCAGTGATCGCAGCGTGCATGGAGGTCTCCAGGACACAATGGTTGTGCAGAATCGTGTGCTTAATTCATGCAGTCAGAATATCAATCACAGCCCTAAGTCACGAAATTGTGACCCCACATTTCCATTACCCCTGATATTGTGCACAAAAAGACAAACTTATGTGCTCGTAAAGAACTGACTGGCAAATTCACCAGCGCACAACAACTGGGTGTGGAAGTTTCGTAGCCAGTGCACCAAGGAGATTGGTTGGGTTCATAACCAGCACAAGATATTCTGTGGCTGCATGTATTTGAACCACTATGGTAAACATTCTATGCTCACAGTGTGGATGTTGGACAGGTGTCAACTGATGCAGTGCATTGGATGCAATGAAACCAGGCGTGCCCATGCAGCAGTGCTGCATAAACTATGAGTTGTTTTTGCAATGCTAAAGCAGTGCACATGTTGCTGCTGCTGCCAGCAGTGCTTCCATGCATTAATGATACAGTCTGCGGATGAATGACAAACAAAAGCCTGTGACATGCTGCGAATCTCAGAAATGGGTTAATGCAAATGCTTATCCTGCGATGGCATAGCCTCATCACAAGTCCTTATATCGTGCAGATGGTTGAGGGTAGCAGACGATGCTGTGTGGGTGAAATCAAACAGACAGGTGGCAGATGCACGCCAGCTACCACCATAACAGTCCTTACAACAGGTACAAAGGAACAAAGTCGGTGGGATGAACCCCCTTAATCCCAGCACAAGCCAGCGAGCCAGCGGATGACTCATTGGATGCGGTCCACTCTCACAGACTAGCCCGTTCCACGGGCACTCGCCGAGCGAGTCGGGCTCCCCAGGCCGGATTTGAACCTGCACCTCCTTATGATGTATCTATCAAGTCAACCAACATGTCCCATGAAGGACATAATCTTGAACACAGAGAGCTCCTGTACATGCACAGGTAGAGCCCTGCATGCTATGCATGTGACATGTGAATATGTGCATTGGCAGCACACTGTGCAAATGAAGAAAACCCCACATCATATGTAAAAGAAATTTAGCCATGCAGGAAGTTGAGATGCTCTGTACTACAGAAGTCTAGTAGAAAGAAAAGAGACATGCAACATGTTGAGATGCAATGGCAAATGCGCTGACATGCGCTATAAGTGGTGAGACTACAGTAGTATGGTACCATTGACTCCATCACACGACAAAGCAGATGCACAGGATGCTGTTGCACCAGCTCTGATACTGCTGCTGTGTACCTCAGTGCCTGCCAGAGGCCATAATCCGTCAATTATATGGTCCCGCATAGCACAGCACATGGCCAGCAATAGCTCTGCGGGACTCATGGTGTGTGGTTCTGCATGTGAACACCTCAGGCTCAGAGGCAACCAGGTCCCGGAACTGCTGCACATGACTCCTAGTGGCAAACCACACCTTGTTGTAGCCATGCAGGAAAGGCACCATCCTGTCCTGAGCGTGTGAGAAGTGCATGAGCGCTTCAGCCACACCAATCCAGGTTGGGTTTGGGAAGTCATCCAGCACCAGCAGCCCACCATCACGCACCAGACAGCTGGCTACCATGAGGTCGTGGAGAGTGACCTCCAGGGTGTGACCGCCATCAACACTTACCAGCCTGAAGGCGGGCAAGCCCTTGCTGGTGAAGTTCTTGGCTGTCAGCTGCAATGAGTTGCCGGCAGCCAGTGTCACGCTGTTCTCAGGGATGCCACATGCCTCCAGGTTGCGCAACAGGGCTGCCTTGCTCCCGCTACCTGCAAGCACAACATAGGAACCACCAGTGCTCAGCAGCGGTCACTGTCTACAGAAGCACTGCTCATGAACAGGATCAATGCAGGCCAGCCAGCTGGCACAGCCACTTCACGATGGGCCAGCGTCATCAGTGTACATTCACTGAGCATTGTTTGTATATCAACAATATACATCAAGCATGTACGCCAAGTACCTGATAGCGCACAACCACCTGCGGCAACTCGGCCCTTTTCCTTCATACACTGTCCCAGCTGCCTGCTGACGGCTTATAGAGTCTGGCCCACACCGCAACATCAACTCTTCAGCTGGCCAGCCTCCCACCCGCTGTGCTCCCCCCCCCCACCCCCCCCCCACCCCCCCCCCCCCCCGCCCGCCGTCCCATTCCCCCTCCCGCCTGACCCACCCCCATCCGCCCCCCCGCTCCCCTTCCCGCCCCTCGTCGTCCCACTCTGTTACCGGGCGCACCCTCTACTCCCTACAACACCACAATAAACCACAGCTCCACACACACAACACACCCAACCACCCCCAAC
>JABEVS010000266.1:28046-77469 GCA_018290735.1 Coelastrella sp. MACC-549 | reverse complement strand
ACCACCGGCCCCACCTCCCGCTTACCGCTTTTAAAGTCCTGCCCCCCCCCCCACCTCAACTCTTCCGCTGGCCACCCCCCCCCCCCCTGTGCCCCCCCCCCCCCCCTCCCTCCTCACCTGACTTGTCGAGGTTTGCCTGTTGGTCTTCAAAGAGGTCCATGGCCACCGCTGGCTCGTCAACCAGAGCATTGCCGACAATGGGGATGAAGAACTTGCCGTGATGCACACCAATCTCACCCACAGCACCGTAGATGCCCAGTTCATGCTGCTTCTCAGAAAACTTCTTCACATACTGGATCTGAGGGGCCTGGTTGAACAGCCACAGGCAGTAGCAGGTGCCATTTAGAACTAGACGTGCAAGACAGGCATTGACTGTATATATGCCACTGCATTCCACAACCCCTGGAAAGCACTGTATAGGTTGTCATTCAGCTGCGGGTAGCAACTGAGATGGCAGTGCCACTGCACACAATGCACACTGTTGTTGACCTACATTGCTGACAGCGATTCACTCGGCATGAACAGTTGGTTCTCTGCTAGGTTGCCCTGCAGTCTTGCTGCAGAGTCCGTACCTGCAACCAGCCAGCTATCTTTTGGCTGTTGAAAAGCTCCATGTACTGGCTCTCATCGTAGGCTGACCAGCGCTTGGTGTGCGCTATGCCTTGCAGAGTCCTCAGCTTTCTTCTCCCGGCGCACAGCTGAGGATCGCAGACAGGAGTACGGCCACCTTCAAACGTGGCCACTGTGTATTCAACCCTGCACATACCCTGGCTGTTGCTTATCTTGAAGCCTGTGCTGCTGCCGCTGTTCCTTCCGCTGCTACTGGCTCCGCTGCTGCCCAGCACACTGTTGAGCACGTCTGAGGCATGGTACCTGATGCCTGGGTTGCTGAAGAATAGTACAACTACCAAAGCAGTTATTGCTAGACATATCATGCGCCGGGGTAGAGCTCGGCGTGCAGCCACTTCCCAAAGTAGAACATGTAGCTCATTTGTGTCCGACATCCACTTGGTGCTGATATTACTAGTTTTGGGCAGGGTGCCGTTCATGCTGTGCGAGAAGCTGCCAAAGTATCTGACTTGTATGCACTCTGTGATCTTCAACCAAATTGCTCTTGTCAGAGATGCCAACCAGATGGGTTGTGTTTGCAACCGCTAGAACCAACTGTGCATTGTGGGCACTCCCAAGTGGCTGCTGTTTCGATGGGCTGTTGACCGTTCTAGCGCTGTACAATGCAAATCCTTTCTCTGTGGAGATATTGAAGACGCTGCGGTGTATCGCAACTGCGTATCGCCGATTATGCAACAAGCCTGGCTGACACCGACGGCAACTGCGGAAGGTAACCTCGGACTTGTTACTCAGCCCCACTGGAACAGCTGCAGACCTCAGACCTGCTGCAAAACAACAGATTTAGCCAGTTTCCATTGTTTACTTTTCAACATAGCTATCACACGTGGGAGGCCTTCTGGACTGCTGCCGATCCACCCAATGCAACATGCATGCGCAAGTAGTGAAAGTGTCCATAAACGTTTTTGCACACATGAGCATTCCGACGCTTTCGGCCATTCCTTGCAGCACATGATCCGGCACTCACTTCGGAGAGTCGAACGCAATCCGCCTTTGTGTGCTGGGGCTATGACACCTTTGCAAATAAGTAAGTATAAATTACTGCAATTTGTGTCTGTCCATCAGCTACAAGGGCAAGCTACAAGGGCACTTGAAGACTTCGCAAGCATATTATTGATGCTGCAGACTCTGCACTGCAAAAAGGCACTGTTAAACTCTTTGACTGCCATGGAGATTTACGCAACATCTCAGTCTGATGCTGATGTTGATCACGCTCTCAGCTATCAGGTGCTGAATTCTTGATGATGTGTTACAGTGCGTGTTACAGTACAACGGAAGGGACCTGGCAAGTGTGATTTCTTGGCCAGGCATACCGATCAGCAGGCAAAAAGCAGTGTATCAAATGTACTGAATATTTGATAACCGTACTGCCTGAGCAGGCTCGTTTGGCATGGGGACCTGACGCTAATGCAGTAGTTGGCTCCTTCGAACAGTCGACACATGGCCGAATTGATTGCGGCTGCAATCTGCAATGGCTCCAGCCAGCAGCTGACCGCAGCAGTGCAGAAATTCGGCAAAGACATCAACAAGTACGGGTTGCCAGTAGTTGCCTTTACGGTGCAAACATTGCACTCAACAGCAGGAGAGATGAACCCATGAGTTATGAATTGCAGGCAGACGACCTTTGAGACCTATCCTCTGCATCTTGCGGTAAGTGATTACCCCTAGACTGAATATGCTGGGCACATAGCCAGGATCCCGTATTTGACGCCTTGGGCACACTGCACAATACTCACGCTGCTGGACTCAGCTAATTTCGTCAAAGCATGAGTTGATCATGGCATGCCGGCCTTGGCGTGCTTGCAACATGGCCTTCTTGCTGTGCATGTGGTAGGTGTGGAGGAACTCCCTGACAGCCATACAGCAGCTGCTGGATGCTGGTGCCAGCACAGGAGTTCGTGATGGCGAGTCAGGATGGTAAGCCCTGACATGCATGCAAGCGATCAGGGCGTGATGACCATTACATTGAGCTACTTCTTGCACAGTGACCTTGCAGTACTGGCACTCCTCTGTTGTGCATCACCGCCTCATGGAATGAATCAGGATGTGCATGGGCCAGGAACCTGCTGTATGCATGCTGTTGCAGGTCTCCATTGCACAAAGCGCTGTACCAGGGCAGTTTGACAGCCGCTGCCCTGCTGTTGGCACATGGCAGTTCTCTGGAGCTGCTCGACAACAAGGTATCCCATGCACAGAAACAAAACCAGCACGGCACAACGCATGCAATCAGTACTCAGCCATTTCTTGTCTGGAACAAGGGATTAATGTAGCATGGCCAGCAACAGCATTGGGTTGCAACAGAGCAGTGTGGCGAGTGCTGCACAATCGTTTTGGCAGCAATGGCAGACAAGCATGGTCCTGCAAACAGGGTCTCAACTTTTCGCAGGGTTGTAAATGCAACACAATGTTGCAGCAGCAGAATGATCGTGGCTGCAAATCCTGTGTGGGCTGTGACAGCAAGAGCAGTGGCTGCTCACCAGCCTGTACCAACATCACCCAGAGCAGTTGTGGGGCACAACTTGCATGCCTGCTGCTTCCTTGTGGTTGCCACTGTGTATCTGTTGTCTTTGATTGTTAGGGTCGCTTGCCTCTCGACCTGATGTCACACGATCTCAAGCAGCAGCTGTACCGAGCAGCAGCAACAGCACCGACAGCAACCTTAGCAGGAACCGCACCAACCAATGATGTTGTGGGGTACAGTAACCTGTACAGCTGGGGCAATGGATCAAACTTCACATTAGGGACAGGTGTGAGCAGTACCAAGGACACAAAGAAACCATGTAGTTGCAAACCTCTTTTCTCCGGAGCCATGAACAGCAGCAGGCTGACAGTGACAGACTCCAATAGGTGGCGACCAGCCCTGCACAAGGGATCGATGGAGTGAGCATTGTGCATAATTTCTTTCCCTGTACTGCCATTGCCCACCAGGGGTTTTGAGCACCATGATGGGGTGTGGCAGTACACCAGAGCATGACATCTGTTTCCAGGTTTAGGGGTGCCAGGTCATGCAGAGCCCTAAGCTCTTCTGCCTCATCACGTGTGCAGGATCAACTGACCTCCATTTGACACCTGCAAGGGTGGACATCAACCACCCAGAGGCAGCAGCAGCAAACACAGGCAGCAGCAGCAGCGGTGGTGGTGCCGCAGGCAGTGCAGTTGCGGCATCCTCACCAGCAGCAGCCACCCCGTTTGCTGGACGTGTTGTAGCACTGGCAGCTGCCAAGTTTCACTCTGCCATCGTGACAGAGGACGGGCGCTTGTTCACGTTTGGATTTGGTCGTGGTGGGCGCTTGGGTCATGCTGACTTCCACATTCACAGCGGCAGCAGTGCTCAGGTGACACACACAGCACCCTCTCACATACACATATGCCCCCTAAACATGAACGGCGGTCAACAGCAGGGCACAATTCAGCAACACCACAGTGGCAGAGGTTGCTGAGATCCTGGCCAGCAGCACAGCAGCAGCAGCAGGGCCTCCTCTGCTGCGGCGTGCAGTCATGCTCACATATGTGCCAGTCAGCAGGCAGTGAAGCTGGTCCATTGTTCAACACAGCAGTAGTGTCAGCAGCAACACAGCACTGTGCATCTGTGGCTACAATCGTGATATCTTGAACTCAGGCCACTGAGCACACTTCAATGCTGTCCTCCCCTGACCTGGTGATCATCGCTGCTGGTGCCACTGACTGCAGATATTCCCGCGAGCCGTGGCAGGCCTTGGCAAACGCGCTGTTGTTGCAGTTGCCGCAGCCAAGCACCACACTCTGGTAGCCACCAGTGCAGGAGAGGTGTTCAGCTTTGGCAGCAACAACCACGGCAGACTGGGATATGCAGCAGTGGACAGCCAGCCAACGCCAAGAAAGTGAGCAAGACAGCTGCTCATTAACCGATCAATCACTTGAAGTTGTTCCTGCTGGCTTGTGTCGCACTGCATGACACACAGCCCTTGTTGACCACCCAGTCAGCACCAGTCGTGCCTTCCCAGCCTGCCTGTTTGTTGCTGCAGGGTGTCCTCCCTCCCGCCTCGTGCGCGTGTTGTGTCTGTTGCTGCTGCTAACAAGCACAGCGCGGCCGTGACCTCATCTGGTGATGTGTTCACCTGGGGAGCAAACAGCAGTGGCCAGCTGGGGTACGGCACACCTGACAGCGGCTACAACCCAACACCAAGACTGGTGGACAGCCTCAAGGGGAAGACACTGCTCACCGTGGCAGCAGCAAAACGACACACAGGTGAGGGGAAGGGTACAAGTCGGCTGTCACCACTCAGTGACAGGGTCAGTGGCTGTAGCGGTTGCTGCGGCCTTATCGTGACTTCATTGACACATGAGCCATCACCTGTCAGCATCACCTGATGGCGGCTTGCTGAATCACCAACACTCATCAGCACCACTGCACCAACAGCAGTGAAGGTGACTGCACGGTTGTGTTCTGCTGCTGTGCTAATGTCTTCATGACAGTTGTGCTGACCGCTGATGGTGAGGTGTACACATTTGGTCACAAGGTGGTCACACCCAAGAAGGTGCTGCTGGCAGGCAGCAGAGACACAGCAAGAGCAGCACCACCATCACCCGCAGGAACACTCACAACAGGAGTAGGACCAGCAGCAGCAGCAGCAGCAGCTGCCAGCAGCAGTAGTGCTGGGGAAGCTGGTGCCACAACAGCCTCGAGCAGCAGTTCTGTTGTAGCTGCTGACACCAGCCACGCCCCAGCTGCTGCTGCTGCTGTCCCGGTTGGTAATGAGCAGCTGGTCTTTCATCACGGCATCAGTGACGTTGTTCGCCCCGTGGCAGTGGCCATTGCTGCTGGTGCTGCACACACATCAGCGCTGACCCGCACTGGTGTTGTGCTGGTGTGGCCGTCTGCTGCTCCTGCCCCCCGGGCGCTGGAGGTGGCTGGGCCCCTGGCGGGCAAGCGGGTGGTGTGTGTGTCTGCTGGTAAGAACCGCACCGCTGTTGTGACTGATGAGGGGCAGGTGTTCATGTGGGAGAGCAGGGAAGGCAAGAGGAACAAGAAGAAGGCACCAGGGGAGGGAGGACAGCAGCAGCAGGGTGAGAGGGCAGCTGGACCAGCAGCAGCAGCAGCAGCAGTGGGTTCTGGAGGGAGGCAGGATGTGGGTGGAGTCAGGAAGTCTGGGCTGCAGTATACAATGGCAGCGGCAGCAGTGGATGGTGAGGGTGACAAGCAGCAACAGCAAGGGGCTGGTGCACCTGGGCAGCTTGTGGCAGAGAAGAGCAGCAGCAGCTTCACCGCTGGTGATACTGCTATGCCCAGTACTGCATCAGCTGGTGGAGGCAGCAGCAGCAGCAGCAAGGTACCCGCAACTGGCAGCAGCCACTCACAAGGGCCTGGCAGCAGCAGCAGCAGCATGAGCTATGGAAGCCACAGCACTGGCAGCAGCAGCAATGACGCCGCACTCAGGGCCATGCTGAAGGTTTGGGTGGGTCCCACTGCTCCTGTAGTGCCCATGAGAGTGGCTGGCCCCCGACATGTCACAGCAGTAGCAGTGGGAGAGAAGCACAGCCTGGCACTTCAGACCTGGGTGGCACCTGTACTGCCTCAGGACAGCCAGCAGTACAGTCACATGTTGCAGTTTGAGGCAGCTCAAGCTGGCAGCAGCAGCAGCAGCAGCACGCGTCATCCGCTGCCTGGTGAGGGTATGGGTTGGTCAACTGTTGATGAGGGCACACTCAGTGATGTGTCTGAACACGAGGAGGATGAGGCTTACTCAGCAGCAGCAGATGCAGCTGCTGCTGCCGGCAGCAGCCACAGGGGCAGCATTGTTGGTAACAGATGGCATAGTGATGCTGCCAGCCATGGTGACGCTGATGGCATGTATAGCACGGGCAGCAGCAGCAGGGGTATTGGTCCTGAGTCTCTTTCAGTGATCTGTGAGCGTGCAGTTGCCCAGCAGCTGGTAGAGCCAAGGACAGCACCAGCAATCCTGGAGTATGCTGATGTGGCGGGTGGGTGATGTGGCAGAAAGGACTGGTGCTCAAGGCTGGCATTGTCTGGCATTGGCTCATTCAACAACAGTGGTGATGGTAGTGGTGGTTAGGGTGTGGCAAACAGCAACTGCAAACACGAACTACCAAAGTATGTGTTGCACTGTTGTGTACAGCTTCAGCCAGCAGCACAACTGTTTGGTTGTGACAGGTGACTTCTTCAGTCATCAATGGCAGTTGTGCCGCCGCCAGCTGCTTGGGGTGTGTGTGACGGATTTGGGTGGGTTGAAGGCCTGCTGCTGCTGCTGCTGCTGCTGCTGTGTTGTTGTGTGCAGGTGCCTACCTCCTGAAGGCCTACTGCCTGTCCGTTGCTGTCCGCAACCTTGATATGTTGATAGCTGAGGCGCGGTATGCCTTTGAGGCAGTGCCACAGCACCTGCTGCTGGAAATCGAACAGCTGTACAAGCAGCTGGTGCTGGGAGAACCAGCCAGCCGACCACTTCAGGGCTTAGGGCAGGATATCAAGCAGCAGGCAAGTGAACAAACACTTGCAGGACAGTTTGAGGGTTTGGTGATGGGTGCCAGGCTGAGCAACCACGGCAGCGCTGATGTACAGCAGCAGCATCAAGGGGTACCAACAGCAGCAGAAGCCAAGGTACCTGCTTATGATCTAGGGTTTCATTTTGTTATTCCTGGTGGTGAGGTGTTTGACACTCCTGAGCAGCAGCGGGAGCAGGAACAAGGCGATCAACTGCAGCAACAGCAGACAGCAGCCAGTGTTGGTGGCCCTCCTGTGCCCCTGCAGCACATTTACAAGAGGTTGCATTATGGCAGGAGACCAACCAATTACCCTGGCAGGTTGACCAGCTCACATCCAAGCAATGCTGCTGCTAGCAGTGCAACAGAACACAGCCTTCTCACTGCTGCTGCTGCCAGGGGAGCATTGGCAGCAGTACATCGTAGCTGGTTTGAACCTGACGATGGCATTCAGGCTGCTGCTCCTGCTCTGGGCAACAGTAGCTTCCTCAGTGGTGATGCTGAGCGCTTCACAGCTCTGCGGGAAGCTGCCCAGAAGCTGCACAGGAACCTGCTCAAGAAGCTGCAGCAGATTGAGGCACTGGAAGCCAGACAGGCACATGGAGATGTGTTAGATCCCCAGCAAATGGCCAAAGTGTCACTGAAAGGAAGTATCTTGGATGCTCTGGGCCAGTTGAGGGCAGGTTCTGCCTCACTGGAAGATATTCAGGGGTTAGTTGCCAGGGCTCAGGCTGTGGCTCACAAGCTGTACCTCACACCCATTGCAGTAGCAGGTGATGATGAGGTGATGACTGGAAGATCTGTGGGGAGCTACGGGCCAGGCAGTGCAGGAGTAATGGGGACATCACCAGGAGAGGCAGCAGCATTGAACATCCTTGATGGTGCACTTTCTGGTGCTCAAAGAAGTACACCCTCAGCCACTGCAACCAGTCAGGGTCCCACTGCCAGCGGAAACAGCGGCAGCAGCAGCACTGCTGTGCCTACAGCTGCAGCAGCATCACCTTCATCATCCAGCAAGAAGGGGTCAAAGAAAGCTCAGCAGGGCCTCAAGGGAGACCTCTCAATGTTTCTCACAGGTGAACTGGAGAAGAAAGCCACTGCTGCCGCTGCTGCTGCCGCTGCCGCTGCTGCCAGAGAGGCTGCTGCTGCCAGTAGCAGTCGTGAGGCCAGTAGAGGTCCCGCTTGGGGTGGTGTGTCCTTGCGCACTTCAGTGAGACCCTCACTCAGGGAGGTGATGGAAGCAGATGTGCAGAAAACACCACTGACAGCAGCAGCAGCAGCAGCAGCACCTTCAGTAACAGGGGCCAGTGGGGCAGGCAAGCAGCAGCCTGTCACACATGTGAAGGCCACCTCAAGCGCTGATGCAGCGATCATGCCTGTGTTCAGTAGCAGCAGTGCCAACAGCACTTGTGCAGCAGTCAGCAGTGATGCTCCCAGCACCAGCACAGCTGCTGCTGAAGGGGCCACTCTGTCAGCATCAAGACATCAACAGCAGCAGGCAGCAGCAGGCGCTGCAGTAACACCAGTGCTTGACAAGGGCGCTGCTAGCGTTCCTACACTTGGCAGCAGTAGCCTGGCAGCGCCTAGGACACCACGCAGCATTGAGCACAGCAGCAGCAGCAACAGCAGTGTAGGTCGCAGGTCATCAGGCCTGCCTCCTGCTGGACAGCAATCTGGTGCACCACCAGCAGCAGCAGCAACAGCAGCAGCTGTGGGCCATCATCATGTGGGCCTGACACCCATATCCCCTGCTGTCATGGGTGCTGCTGCTGGGCAAGCTGCACCTGGCAGCGGCATCAAGCTGTCTTTGCTGGATCTGGTGGCTCACAAACGCTCTTCACCGCTGGCTGTCAGCAGAACCAAGTCCAAGACAGGTGCAGGATCTGGTGCAGGTCCTCCTGCTGCTGCTGCTGCTGCTGCTGCTGCTGGGCCGGCCTGGGGAGGTGTCATTGGCAGCAGTCCCCCTGCATCAAGTGCAGTTTCCCTGCGTGATATTCAGCAGGAGCAAGAGCAGCTGAGAGCGACAACTGGCTGGGCAGCTTATCAACGGGAGAAAGCAGCAGCAGCAGCAGCAGCAACAACAGCAGCATCTGCTCCTGGGAGCTCATCATCATCAGCAGCAGCAGCAGCAGGACCATCGCCTGCAATACAGCAGCTTAGAGCAGCTGGTGGACTAACAAAGGCTCTACAAGGTGCTACTGCCGCTGTCAGCAGTGCTCTGCCGGCTGCTGCTGCATCCCCTGCTGCTGCTGCAGCTGTTGGCAGCAGTCCTGGTGGTGGTAGCCTCGGTGTCAGTTACAAGGGTGGCAGCAGCTACCTGCTTCCTGGCAGCAGTCCTCCTGCCCCCAGCAAGTGGTACGTCAGAGATCAGCCACAGGTGCGGTCCCTGGAAGACATACAAACCGAGGAGCAACTGCTGCAGGAGCAGACGCAGCTGCTGCAACAGATTGAGGAGGAGAAGGCGCTTGCTGAGCAACAGCGGCGGCGGCAACGGCAGCAGCTGCGGAAGGAAAGCAGGCGTGCAAAGCTCAAGGACGGCGCTGACAGCAGCAGAGCTCCTGTGGGAGGCGGAAGCAGCAGCAGCAGCAGTGGCAGGCATGCTTCTCAGCAGGCAGGTGGGAGGGCCGGGGAGGTTGTGGTGCAAGACGCTGCAGCTGCTGCACCAGGCGAACAGCAGCAGCCTCAGCAGCAGCAGCAGCGGCGGCAGCAAGGAGGCCATCAGCCTAAGGGTGGGAGGCGGGGGCGGGGGCGAGGCCAAGGGTCACTGGGGAACAGCAGTGGCAGAAGCAGAAGCAGTTGTCAGGAGGAGGGAGGCAATGGAACAGCTTTGCCAGGTGGTGATGGTGGAGTGGGTGATGCTGAGGATGAGAGGGGTGGCGTAGCAGGGCCTCGGCAGCAGCAGCGGCACTGGCAGCGACACGGCAGGAGAAACACAGGCAGTGACGGTCTTGCTGCTGATGGTGATGAGGGTGAACAAGCCACCAGTCAGCAGCCGCAGCAGCCGCAGCAGTCGCATCGCTGCAGCAGGGGAAACCTTGGTCGTGGCGGAGGGGGCAGGAGCAATAGGGCTAGCAGGGGTGATCAATGTGCTGATATCACAGCAGCAGCGGCTGGTAGTGCTGTGGAGGATCAGGGTGTTTTGACCAGTACATCAGCAACTGTGGAAGCCAATCATAGCCGTGACAGCAGTCACATCCGGGCCGTGGGTGCACCACCTCCTGGTGCAATAGGTCACGGATTTGGCAGGCGTGGTGGTGGCGTACGTGGTGGCAGAAACGGCGGCATCGGAGGTCAAAGCATTACTAGTGGTAGTGATGCTGCCGCAGCAACCGGGCAGGACAGCCATCAGCAGCCCAAGCAGTCAGTGGGGCAACAGGCTTCTCAGCAGCACGGTTTCTCGTAGCTGTTGATTGCATCAGCACTAGCACCTGAACATAAACCTTTTCAGTGTGTCATTGGGTGCAATGTACCTCTTCCGCGTTTATAGAAAACGGAGTCGCGCCGAATCAAAACTAAACGCTCGATGACATTTACCACTTGTTTGCTGTCCTTGAATCTGTCAATCAATTTTTCCAATGAAAGTGAGAGCATATCAACAGCAGAGATGCCCACAGTCTGCGTGTGCCTACGTGTACACGTCAGACTTTTCTGGTACGCGCAGTTACAACCACCACGACAGGCGTCAAGCCGGCATGCCTCCGCATAATGATCAAAGATTATAATTCTGCTACGTTCTACCACACGTGCTTGGGCAGGTGGCGAGTCAGTCAACTTGTCTTGACTGAGCTCAACATAACGTGATGTAACCAGGTGCTCAGTGACGCTCACAAGATTACGTTAGCCGCATGCTACTTATTTGATCTAAAGTGCTATTGATGCCGACATGTGAGAACGCATAGAGCTCTGTAGGGCCTCGGCGCTGAAGTTCTAAGTAGGTCTAATCTAAGGCGCACGTTGCATCTTGTCTCAAGGTGCAAACCGCCTGTTCTTGTAAGCACGCCAAAGGCGTTTAGCAGCAGTCAGTCAAGGCGCGATGGTTGCACTTGAATTGGTAAATAGCACAGCTGTCGTGGCTGGCCCAGCAGCTGCTGCGCTCCTAGATGCATTTGCTCAAGGCAACATCGCGTTCAGTTTCAGTGTGTCCGGATTCTTGATCAGCTACTTTGCGGGTAAGGCACTGCCGTAAGGCCGTTTCATAGTATTGATCAAGAGTTTGAATGGCTTTCTGCCATCCCTTTTAACAGCCGTGACGTGGGTGTCTCTTATTGTAAATTCTCGTCAATTTGTCTATTAACAGCCATTCAGTGCCCATTTCTAGATCTTGCTCCTCAGCTGGTACTCTTCTGGCCTGCCCATGCCATATGCAAACAGCAAGCGTGCATTAATGCGATATTGCATGCAGGTGTGTACGCCATTTTCAGCCACATGGGTATTATCACCAATACCACGAAGCTAGCCGGCGCCAGCTCAGGTGGCCTGCTGGCCCTGGCTCACTGCAGTGGAGTGGCTGACCGTCTCCCAGAGATTGTCACAGAGCTGTCATCGCGGTGCCGGCGTACAGCTAATTGTCAAACAACCCTGGATAGGGATGTGAGAGAGATGTTTGGCAAGCTCATCCCACCAGATGCTTACAAGCGCTGCACTGGACTGGCCTATGTCTCCATCACCTCTGATACATTCCCCAGCGAATTCCCAGCAGACAACATGTTGGCATCCACATTCAAGTCCAACAAGGAAATCATCAATGCTGCTGCAGCTACTAGCTACATCCCACTGTGGTCAGGCAAGAACTTCACCACCAAATTTGATGGTAAGGACGCATATGATGGTTTCTTCTCCAATCCCCAACCCTGCCCTCCTGATGTGGCCTACTGCGTCCGCATCAGCAGCGCAAACCCTCCCTGGAGTGCCAAGAGCATCAGCCCTCTGCTGGATGTGGTGGCTCGGGCAGCCAGCCTTGACACCGGTCGCCCAGCCCCCTTGGCTACAACCCCTCCAGGTGGCTTCAGCACCTCCAGCAACCCCCCTATTAACCCCATTCATCCAAACATCACAGCATGGAATGCTGCTGCGGCCATGGATGTGGACATTGCACCCGGAATCTTCTCAAATGTGGGCATGAGCCCTGATGCGTGGCTGGACCTGGTTGTGCTCCCTGGTGACGCCGGCATCAACCGACACCTGTACAGGCTGGGCAGACAAGATGCAAAAGCCTGGGCAGAAGCAACAGGCTTGGCAGCTGCAGCAGCAGCCAAAAAAGCAGCATTCAATTCACTGGATGCAACAGCAGCTTATAGGGTGGACCAACACTCTGCGGCAACTGTGCATGCTGCAGCAGTCGCAGCTGGCAAGTCTGCTGCAACTGCAGCTGCCCGGTCAAACGATGATGTGGGTAAGCTGAAGCCGCTGCCTACTGCATCAGAGAAGAAAGCAGCTGCAGAGCAAGCAGCAGCGCAACCGGCAAAGTTGGTTGCTTCAGGCCCCTGAGTGGTGTTCATTGTCCTCAAACATGGGCAGCAGCTTGTGCTTACCCTGAATTATCCAGTACTCTGTGCCACAATGCATTCTTTACTTCCGCTTGTCACATCATACTGAATAGTACTTTATGAGTGTGTGTTTGACATTTTTGCCCTCTGTACAAACACTGCATTGCAAGTGCCACTTGCAGCGGCTGTGAATAACAGCTGCAGGAATGCAGCTGCCTGAACAAGGCTGCTGCCCTGTGATAGGCAACCAGCTGACGTGTTTGCGGGGGCATCACATTGAGAGCCCTTTATCACTGACCGTAAACTCCAACTTCAAGAGTAATAACAAATTTCATATGTTGTTGTAGTTGGGTGTTGAGTATTGTGTTCAGCACAGGGTGTGATGTTGCTGGCTCGCATTTGATAGATACGAGGTTGTATTGTAAGGTAGGAGTGTCAAACACCTGTACTCCAGCACAGCATAGGGTGGTGTGGCAGGCTGTCCAGGTGATCACTGATCACAGCACACTGTGTGTGCAAAACTGTGAGAGGCAGTGTTGTATGATATTTTTACTTCATTGTGCCGTATACCGCTGCGGATCCACTGGGTAATGTGTGGTTCTATATCCTAGTAGGAGGTGCTCATGAGATGATATCTGCTGATGAGCTGTGCCTGTATGTGCCACATGGCATGTCATCATGATATAGTCGGTGACTGCCACTGGCAATGCAGGCTATTAGAGAGACGTGACATGTCTGTATACATTGTATATATAAAAGAATTTGGCAACTTAGTAAGTTGTCAGCAGAGTGCCTTACCAGACACCACCCCTACAATCCGGGTGCAAAACTGTGTCACCTGTGTGCAGCCTCCGAGGGCGGCAGGCTGCTGACTTGACAGGGCCTGCCAGGACATTGGCAGTGAAAACAGTCACTATCTGACCAGAATACCAACCTTGTCTTGAGAAAGCTCAAACCTGCCATCTCTGCTCATTCGAATTCGTCGTGCCAGTCAAATTAGTCATCCCAGTGGGTGGTTCTCTGGGTGGTATTGTACGTGTGGCTCAGGATATCAATCCCATAATATTATCACATAACACCTGGTCACTTCAGTACCCTCTGCAACCCATGTACACGTTTACTCGTTTATTGTTGTGCTGATATTTTATGCCGACAGATGAGAGATGCCCCTGCTAGCACAGGCGCGCAGGCAGTGCGGTCACAACAGCGTACTGGTGTTCTGGCACCAGCAGTGACGGTCAGGGGGGCAATGCTGCAACATTCCTCGACGTAGCCAGCAGCGCGTCGTTGTCTTCGAATAACTTAATACAACTTGCTCATTATGAATTTCAGCTCGTGATGCACGTAGCTGTTTGATAGGCACCGTGTGTTATAACTCACAATACTCAACATGCTATTGATGGGCAAGGTCTCACACTAAAGTAACTGATATGTTGAGTGAATGTGCATCTACGCTGCAGTATTTCGGGGTCTGCATTGCCCCAAGCCCCGCCTGGCATCAACAACACATCATTTGAACGCTGAGAGTGGGCGCTGGCTTTGATATATATTAACACGTGCAATATAATTATTGATATACTCTCAAGTCTTTTGATGACACTATAAGATGGATCAAGTTACGATGGCAGTCACCAGCAATCACACTACAGCCTCTGCGCTGCAGCACGGTTCGGCGGGTATCTCTTTTGGAGGAGCAGGATTTCTTATATTTTATTACATAGGTACGGTGTCGATGAATGGCTGCAGACCTGCTTGTTAGTCGCACCATGGTGCAATGGCTTTCGGGGTCAAGCGCCTTGAAAGCTCCTGACAGAGCATCAGACAGTCCCACAATTTTATTATCTTTACAACTAATTTTTCCTGACTCTCCTTGTGTGGTACTGCGCCTGGTCACCTGAGGTCCCACACAATGTTGTTTCGGACCGTTTCGGTCGCATTACCGCAGGCATCATTGAGATTTTAAGCTCTTTAGGCATAATTACAACCTCTAGCAAGGTCGCTGGTGCATCATCTGGAGCGTTGATCACAGCATCACAATGCAGTGGGTTGGGCACTGCTGAAATTTTGCAGTCAGCATTTGACCTCGCTGACACCTGTCGAGGGAGACAATCGTGTTCTGGGACTTTAGACAGAGAACTCCAAAAACTACTGCAAGCACACCTACCCCAAGATGCCTGGGAAAAGTGCAAAGACCGTGGCTTCTTGGCCATTAGTTCAGGTGAGCAGGTCCAGCAATGGTTAATAGCATGCTTTGCAGAAGAACTCTCATCGGCTTCAAATCCATTTTTAGTGTATGCCACTAGGTTTGTTGACATTGTACTGCGCTGCTGCCCTAAGTGCATCTGTAAAGTATGACCGGCCAACCAACTGAACAGTGTTCCAGGGCCCTCATCTTGAACCCAGCCCTGGCCTTCAACGTGTGGCACAGACGAGGCATACGGGAGACATTACTGCCAGAGAACGAGCTGCTGCTGCTGCAAAACTTGCTCCCTGGGCAAGAAGCTTGCGTATGTGAGCCTTCGTGTACTGCTGGGCACATGCAGGCACCCCCATCAGTGACCCTGAGCCAATGTTGGTGACAAACTTCAAGTCCCAGGAAGACCTCATTACAGCAGCAGCAACATCGTCTTTCATCCCATTGTGGTCAGGTGCCGGGCTGTTCAGGCTGTTCAGAGGACTGCCAGCCTTTGATGGTGGTTGGACCCAGCGGCAGCCCTGCCCACCTGGCGTCAAGTACTGCATCAGAATCAGCAGCAGGAACCCCAGTTGGCCACAAAATCGTGGCGTTGGAGGTTTTCTTTCCATACTTGGGCGCGTTGGCAACATAAATGCTGCCAGCACAGACAGCAGCGGCAGGAGTAACAGTGCATCAGCGGTGTCACTGGAGAAGTCCAGCATGACATTTGTGAGCACTGGGGTTGCTGGTCAGCCTGATGCTGATCTGATAAGGCTTGCAGCTGAAAGTGACATGGACATTGCTCCAGGTGTTTTCCACCAGGTGCCATTCAGCCAGCAGCAATGGAACGATTGGTCCCTCAGCCCAGCAGATGATGCTAGCCTTATCACAATGTATCAGTTGGGCAAGGCTGATGCAGTGGCATGGGCAAATTATGTTGGTTTGAACAAGGCTCCGAAGCCCACTGTTGCAATCAGCAAAAGCAACGCAGCAAAGGGTGGAAGGGGTTTCCTGGCAGATAACAAAGTGCAAGAGAAGATGGACAACCCTGGTCGGAGGCTTTTGCTAATTGCTGACCGTCAGCAAGCATAAGGCATTGAGCTATCATTGGCAAGACTGAATTTTGTAGAGTGCTTTTAGATGTGGTACTTGTTATGTGCTTTGTGTACACTGTGACGCATGCGCAGAAATTGCTTGAGGCTCTTACAGATAGCATATTTGAGGAGCACATCACACTGAGTCACACTGCAGCAACTGGGGCTGATGGCAGGATTGCTATGGCTGATGGATATAGATATATACACCGTATACACTGTAGCGACTGCCCTGATATGTTTCCTGTCACTGTTAGCGTGCAAACACAACAAACTTGACCATTATGATGCCATTCAACACAAATTAGCCTTAACTGCATCAAGCCAGAATCAGCAGCTGGAGCCAGCGGCCAGCAATAGCGCTGGGAGGTTATATGATGTATGGTACATGCTTATGTGCATTTGGGCCAAGGTGTACCAATGAAAAGCCTTGTCATTTGATGTGCACCTTTTGATGCTTTCCCAATGGCAGCATATCTCTGCATTGTGTCATTCTATAAATGCATAAGATTATTCTGGCAAAGGCGCAGCCTTGTCACAGCAGCACGCAGCAGCCCTGACAATCACTGGACAACAGAGGAGTAGCCTGCTCCTCTAAAGTTTAAGACTACAGGCCAGAGGAAGGCTGGCTCTCTATGTATAGTCTATTTGTTGGGAGACTGTCAGCTGTGTCCCTTTGGGCTGTAAAAGAAATTGAGCCATGCAACAAGTTGAGGGCTGTTGCAAGCTTGTCCATCAGCTCGCAGCAGCCTGTTGATGTCAGGTGAAGGTGCCACCTACGGCGTGCAATGTTTGTGTGTACACCGCAACCAGCAGATACTCACTGAGTATGATGGCATCCGATGGCATCAGTCATAAGCTTTGAGGCACCAACTTCTTGTCATGGTACAGGCTTGAGCTCAGGGCCACATTTTGTGAGTACTTTTTAACACTGCTGCAGATAAAATACCAGCTTGCACCCAACCGCCAGTACCTTGTAGGTCACCTACAGTGCCTGCAGGTAGTATCCACGATTATGCATTGCCAACTGGGTGTGCTGCTGTGGACCTTGGATGGAACTCATCACATTTAATGTAAGCCATAGGCCCATAGTCTATGGCTTTGCTGGACCTGCAAGTACTGCTGCAGTAGTCACTAAGGCTTGGTACATCCTGGCAACAGGAAGCGCTCAAGCAACTTGCTTGAGCGCTTGAGGCTCAAGTGAGGTCGTTAATTGTATAATTTACTACTGTCTGAAAACACCTTACATCCTGGTGACTGGAGACGCTCAAGCAAACTCAAGTGAGGTGGTTTATTATTTTTCTACTGCCTTAAAACACCTAACATCCTGGGGGAGCTGGCAACAGGCAGCGCTCGAGCCGCCAAATCTTCCAGTAAGGTTGCTATTGTATATTTACTGCAGTTCAAACACACCTTACATCCGATGCAGTACAGGGCATGTAGTATGCATGGCTGTCTGGCACTTCCAGCCTGCCAGGCTGAGTGGCACTCACTTTGTAGTCTACAGGAGTTTCACACGGGTGACCTGCCCATTAGCGAGCCAATTCCAGGCTCATTGGGCATTGCACAGTGTTGGATCACAGTTGGTGCACCATTTACTGTCACAGTAGTTGCTGTTTTTGATAAAGTACTAATTAGTAGTATACAGCAAGCCTAATTGAGTCAGCTCAGCTGGAATTGCACAGCTGGGACTTTTAGCTACCTCAGGGCTATATAGGTACGGCGGAAATTTTAAAGTACAGATCGCCTGGCGATGCCATCGATGGCATCGACTCACCCACACTCAATCACTAGTAGGCTGTGATTCCAAATGATCATTATAGTCAGCTCGGAGCTGATTGCTGTACTGGCACGTGCCAGTGACCTTACGTAAAGTCATCAGTCATGTCGGGCCCGCGGCGGGCCGCCCGCCATATGGCGAGCCATACATGCCTCATACTACAGAGTGCTTAACCTTCTGAACAACTTGCCAACCAGGTCGCCAGGATTACTGACAGCCGCACATGTAAAAGAAAATTGAGCCATGCAGCAAGTTGAGATGCTATGACAAATGCGCTGACATGTGCCGCACGAATGAGTCACGCCGTCACTGTGCACTGGATTGATCCGCCGGACTGAGTTGTGTATGATCTTTCTTAGAGTGGATGTGTAGGTGACCCGTCATACAGGTGAACATTGTACTACACATGCAAGGTGCGCACGCCTCCCACAAATATATTGGCGAACAAAACTCGCATAATGTGTGCTGATTTCCCCACAATACCGTGTTCCCTTATTGTTAGTTCGCATACATGATAAGGTGCTGTACCACGTAATGTGTACATACTTGCTGCATAGCTCAATTTCTTTTACATGCTTTCAAGTTACAGATGGGTCTTTAGATTGCAGAGTCATGACTATTACTAATGTAGTACAGCACCTTGTCATGTATGTCAACTGACATCAATGGGACAGATAACAGCGTATGCTTGAAGCACCGGTGCAGAATTGTCCATCCTGCCAAGTCCCAGTGTAGTGACTGACGCAGGCTTTGAAATATTTCAAACAAGAGAGCAGTGACACGTGTCTGTGCACAGACTGAGACAAGAGAGCAGTTACAAAGATATAAAAACAGCGAACAAATTCTATGATGCGATGAAATGGCCTTCAGCCATCTTCATGGCCTTACTGTTAGTAACAGGCTCAGCAGCACAACAGCCGCTGTTGGAGGGTGGCACCCTCCAAGTCTCTGAGAGGCGTTGTTCTCGCTGCAGCCGCATGGCCAGGTTATTACAACACTGAGGATGGGCCCCGGTTTGCAACAAGCCTTCTGCAGTTGAGGTGACCCCGGCCAATCAGCACAAACAAAGCATGGCACAAAGTCAGCCTCTTGAAAGAGTTCCACAGCCAGGAAGCATCTGCTTGTGCAAACACTGCTGTTTCACCTGGGCAGAATGCACAGACCCGGAATCACATTGCAGGAGGTCACAACGCAGCGTTGGTAAGGTCATAGAGCATTGTGAGAAATCTACCCTGAGTTTTGACACATCACTATGGCATGAAACACTTACAAACAATATGCTGCAAAAACCTTGCGCCCCATCCATGGATGGCACATACAGACAACAGGGATTTGTCACATGCATGCATCACGATACCACATCATAAGCTCAAGTATACAGGAGGCAGCATTGCGCCCTTCACAGCAGTAAGTGCAGCAGCCAGAGATGAACAAGGATGCATGCAGTGCATGCAACTGAGCATTGATGAGCTGCTAGGTGAAGACCCTGCATAGGGCTATTTCCTCAGTTTGTTGTATTATGTTGGGCAAGTTGTTGAGTTGCTGCTTGATACCACATAGCCAAAAATTTAATGTCACAATCAACAAGACTGGTTGAGCTGCAGGAGAATGCACAAGAGAAACTGCTTCCTTTTCAAGTGCTGTTCAGCCGACAGCCATCATTGCAGCTGCAAGCCCAGGTTTTCTTTTGACTCAAAGGCAAGAGAGAACTACAGCATGTTTAGAAGTAATCGCATAACTATTGAAGTTGCGCACTGCTTCCGCTTGGTGATGCACGTTCTGCACAAAAGTATACTGACGTGGGACCCAGCACAAGGAAAAAGCATGGACACACATCGACGTGCAAACTGTGTACTGCTGGTTGACAAGCAATTGTAGTTGCAAGTTGTGCCAGCTGGTGCTGCTGAGCTGAGCACAATCCCATAACACAGCCGGTGCACACAACCTTTCCCACAACAATCAACAATACAGCCTCATATAACGCATTGCCTGCCTCCACAAAGTTGCCAAACGCGGCAGAAGCACAGATCCATTGTGATGCTTGCAGCAATTTAATGAACCATGCCATGCAGACAACAAGAAAAGTTGCGGGGCGCACACACAGACACACAAACACATTGATCACAGCCACGCTAAAAAGACACAGCCTTGTGACAGCAGCTGAATCAGTTCGATAAGGCATACAGTTGTAACTCATTAAAGACAGGCGTTGATCTGCAACAGCAGCTGACTCGCAGCTGACCAGAGCTCTTCAGGAGTAGTGTCCAGCAAACTGTCACCAACCTTAGCGGATGAGCCCTGTGTGATCTGCTGTTGTTCACACGCAGCCCTGAGCCAGCATGGCCTTGGCCACCTTCTCAAAGCCTGCAATGTTGGCGCCCTCCTGGAGCGTCACACCATACTCCTTAGCAGCAGAGGCGGACGCACTGTAGATGTCACTCATGATGGTCTGCAGCAGCATGAGAACGGCCGTGGTCAGCAGTCAAATGCATCTACTTGCTCAAGTGTTTGGCAAGTGCAAAAAGACATGACACTGACGAGACTAGGGCTCAAAATAACATGATATGGGCTCCAGCTATGCAACTGCAGCATCGTCAAGGCTTCAACCGCACTACAAGCTCTGGTTAATAGGCTCGCAGACACCGGCAGTACCTTGAGTTTGTTGTCCACCTCCTCTGTTGACCACACCGACATGCATGCGTTTTGAGCCATCTCCAGGCCACTGACAGCCACTCCACCAGCATTGCAGGCCTTGGCAGCCGCCAGCACCACACCACACTTGTGGAAGTGGGCAATGGCATCACTGTTTGATGGCATGTTTGCACCCTCCAGAATGATCTTCACGCCCTTATTCACCAGCTTCACAGCATCCTCATACTCAACCTCATTCTGTGAACAACAGCAGGAAAAAGGGAGGTGTGGTGGGCTTGTCCTTGCTAAGCGACAGTTAGATGTTCGATGCGAGGAGGCATCTGGGTTTGCTCTGCCGGCAGGCTGTCACCAATATTATCCTACAGCCTACCCACCTGTGTTGCGCAAGGCAGTGCGATGTCTGCATTGGTGTCCACCTCCCAGCAGCGCTGTCCTGGCACATACGATCCAGTTGATGAGTTGTAGGCCTTTAGACTAGTGCGCTGCACATTCTTGATATCCATCACCTGCAGGCAGGTGTAAGGTAGGCCACACATTTTGCAATGTAACGGAAGCACCCAGCAGGAAAGCGACAGCAGCTTTATACTACAGACAGCCTAGCATCAACGAATGCGGGTGACCATGTCCGAACATGTGATAAACCAGCGGCAGCTTTTGTTCAGAGATGACAAGGCACTGAGCTGGCAACAGGGAGCACAGCTTTGTCCAGCAGAGATTTCAACGCCAGCACAAGTTGCTCACCTGCTGGATCTGCTCCATGGTAAAGCCATTGGGTTCGTATATGTATCCAGTTGAATCACTGAATGTGAGCACCACTGCTCCCAGCTGTACAAGCTTCTCTGCAGCATACTGCGCCACATTGCCACTACCAGACACCAGACAGCGCTTGCCCTGTGTTGAACAGCAGCAGCAGCAGCTGGTGGGCTAATAGAGGCTTCTGTTTTTGTGCTGCAATGTTAAGCAGCGATAGGCAGGTAACCCCAACGTATGTTGTCCCTGAGGCAATCACTGCACCCATGCTGCGGCTGCACACATGTAGAGCTGCTGCCACACCTTCAGATCTTGTCCCTGGTCCTTGAGTATCTCCAGTCCAAAGTACACGGCACCATAACCCGTGGCTTCAGGGCGGATGTAGCTGCCACCCCATTCCATACTGCAGGCACCACCAAATCAGGATGACACACATGCAGTTGCTTTCAAAGTAGCGGCCATTGCAAAAGAAATCTGCAAAAAATTCCAATCCTGCATTAAGTAGACCCTGCATGAAACCCAAAGTATCATTGATGACATCACACCTCCCCCAAGGCTCATGTGATAGTGCACACAGTCAGTCCCCAATCCTGGCCCCCCAAGTCACTTACGCCTTGCCAGTGAGCACTCCCGTGAACTCGTTTGCAAGCCGCTTGTACTGCCCATACATGAAACCGATCTCACGCCCGCCAACTCCAATGTCTCCTGCTGGCACATCAGTGGTGTTGCCGATGTGCCTGTGCAGCTCAGTCATGAAACTCTGACAGAAGCGCATCACCTCGTTGTCAGATTTCCCTTTGGGGTCAAAGTCACTGCCACCCTGCCAGCAGTCACAAACCACGATGGCAGCAGCAGAAGAGGAAGACGACAATGGGCACAAGGGGTGGTGGAGCCCTGAGAGTCAATTTAAACCAAAACAGGCATGTTGGGGTGCAGCTGCGTGTTCAGCATTCCAGTAGATATACAGCCAGAGGCACACATGCAGATTGTGCTGTGAACCGATGGCACCAGCACTGCCTGTGGACCTGGTGCATGGCTGATGTGCTGTGTGGGACTGTTCAGTGGTGCGCTTGTGCCCACCTTCCCTCCTCCCATAGGCAAGGTTGTGAGAGCATTCTTGAAGCATTGCTCAAAGCCAAGGAACTTGATGACACTGAGTGTCACTGTGGGGTGGAAGCGCAGGCCACCTTTGTAGGGACCAATGGCAGAGCTGAACTGCATGCAGCAATGACATCGTACATACACACCACACTGGGCGACAGCACTTTTGACCCGAAAGAAAGCCTGCACAATGCGCTTTTTTGCAGAATACAGTCACAAGTCTGTTGACTACGCACAGAGCGCACTGGGCAGGACCCGTGTGCAAGAAGCTTTACTCTCTGCATGTCTGTGGCGGAAGATGCCATGCAGCAGTGATGGCCCAGTAAGCTCCCACCTGCACACGGAAGCCTCTGTTGATTCTGATGTTGCCGGCATCATCCACCCAGGGGACGCTTATTAGCAGCAATGGGAGGGGTGCCAGCAACAACAGCAGCGACAAACATAGGGACAAGGTCAGCAAAATCTCCTTGGTGAAGCATGCATTGGCCACAGAGTGAACAGCCGTCACCCAGTGACAACTCTCAGGCCCAAGGCCAGACGACTGGACACAGCTTTGACAGCTTGAATGTGCACGTACCAGCTATGGCCCGCAGCATTCTGCATAAGAAGGCATTAGTTGATAGCAAATATCAGCCGGCCAGCAAGCTCTGCCATTCCTAAGTGGGTGTACCAGTGTGTCTCACCGGAACATGATCTGCCTTTCTGGCTCACACATGCGCTCCACCACTGTGCAGTACTCAGGCTTCTTGGCCAGCACAGGCTTCAGGCTCATCAGCACCTCCTCAATGGCCTGGATGAACTCCTGGTGACACAAGGGACATGCAGCAGCAACATGAAGGTATGCCAACATAGGGGGCCAGTAATGTAACTGCTGTCAGCAAGGCATGCAGCGCTGCATGATGATGATGTGATCTCACAATAAGTGTTGTGTTGTGATCAGTTGAAGTGATATGACACAATGAGCAATTTCACTTGGGATGCTTGAATGCTTCTGCTGCGGACAATTTAAGCAGGGGCGTGTGGTGGGGGAGTGGGTGGGGAAAGAGACGTGTGCAGCCGTTGTAATACATGCCCTAATGTGCAGTTTGTTTTCATCACTATAAAGTAAGCTGAAGTCAAAGAGAGTCAGGAAGCCACAGAATGAAGATACTATAAGTCATTGTACAACTGAAGGCAGGCTGCAAGGCAGGTTGCGGAAGCGAGGTGTTTATGCTCAGGCATAGACTAGTCGCCCAACAGGGTGTGGCTGCCTGTCTCTATTGTTGGAAAGTGCACCCATGGTACGGCATGGCAATCAGACCAGCGTCATTGTCGCACCTTCTGATCGGGATCACGGGCCCTAACCTTGGCAAGAACACTCTGCAATGCAGACAGGTAACAGTGCCGTCAGGCATTAGCAGCCTACCTACGCCGCTCACGTAGCTGCTTTACAAAGGGTCTAATGCCTGTCGACAATCAGATGTAGACAGCAAGTATCATGCGCCGATCTGGGAACATGGCTGTTGGGATCAGAACTAAACTTAGTAATATGGCTTGGGATCAGAACTAAACTTAGTGATATTACTTGGGATCAGAACTAAACTTAGTAACATGGCTAATGCAGCCATTGCAAATATACCAAAAATATTCTACAGACTGAACTGAGAGGTATGGGCCGACCCATATCAAGACAGCACTTCGGCCGAAACGCTGCATTTGGGTACAAGCTACGACCGCTGCATGCAGAAAAAGAACCATACAAATGTTACAAATGTATTGGACGAGCCGATCAATGATCTGCTGCTGCTTTGTGCCAGCAAACCTATGCGTTCCGACAAGGTGCTGCATGACTCGCACGGACCACTTTTGAGCATGCATACCTCCACAAAAGCATTTACATCTAGCTTGGATGCAATTTTGCAAGAGGATGCGCCATCCAGTGTCTCAATAGCAGCCATGACTTGAGCGGGCATCTTGTTGTCGGGCTGTTGTCTCCTTGAAAGAGCAAGAGAGCCTGTGTGTCGAGGAAGATATATAAAATTGTATTATCACACAGTGAAGTCACTGGCTTGTATGTATGAGCATGGCTATACTCACACACCACAACCCTAGCTACCGTGTTAACTCGTGGGTCTCACGGGGGGGCATGCGCAATCTTGAAAGATTCACGGTTGTGCACGGATAATCACCAAACCTTGATCTGAGCATCTAATGCGTGCAAGAACCTCACTAGTGTCACTTCTTGCCGCCTATGTGCTTTGATCAAGCGTGAACGTGCAGGGGCAATCAGGGGATACGCCCCATGGCCTCCAAGTATGCGTCCTGGCTTGCTACATAATAGAGCAAATGTGTTTTGCACTTCAGCACATGCTTTTATACAGGAGACACGCGCCCTTGTCATTATTGGTGCGACATGATCTGAAGGAATTAACTAGTGATTATCACTGCAGTGCAGTGCTGCACTGGTTTCGCCCTGAGCGTTGCATTTGCATTTGTCATGCATGCTGGGGAATCCTGAATGCACCTTGGCGCGGCTGAGTGGCTCTTTGGGCCCACAGACTGGTTTGCCGGCTGCCCTTGTATGACTCCTTGACACTGATTTGTAACGGGACGTAGGGCCATATGCAGCGTGCACACGAGGCGGGCAATGCCCATTTTCATTCCTGCCCCCTTGCTCGGGAGGTCTTGCGACCGTTTTTTCCTTGTGGCTCTACCGGGCATGGCTGGGACGGAGGACAATATGCAGCGTGCACATGATTAGTCACTTCAAAAGGCGCAGCAGCATACCATGCACCCCAAGCCTGAATATAGGGAAAGACACATAAAAAAGCAAAATTTGTATTGCGCAGTTTCGTTCTGACTGGTTTTTACTGCTGTGCGTTGTAGCATACTGTACTGCGATAACGCAGGCACCAGCCAGCTTTTATTGTTGTAAGCTTATTTTTCCGTTTTGGAGATGTTTTGAGGGATGCTCAAACCTAGGGGACGTCAGGTTCAGGGTTATGACACGAGGCACGTGATCACGATTTCCTGTTTGTAGCTGACACGCGGCAGCCGCTGAATAAGTGGGACGTCAGCTCTGCTAGTTTATTGTCGGGGTTGTTCTTGAACATGGCTTTCATTGCCCAGTACCAAACCCCAGTTGTCTGCCCCTCACAGCAGACGGCTCCTCTGTGCCCTCTGCGTGGTGCATCGCGTGATCAGCGCCAGCAGATGCCTCGCGTCATGCATCAGCAGGCCTTGAGGCAGTGCAGCCGGCAAAACGCTGCCCGAGTGCAGCTTCGGTCTTCAAAGTGGTCAAGAAAGACGTCAGTATGTGCACAAGCAGCAGCAGCCTACCCTTTCAAAACAAAAGACTGCAGATTAGTGCTGGAAGACGGCACGGTATGGAAGGGCACAGCTTTCGGAGCCAAGGGCACAGAGGTTGGGGAGGTGGTGTTCAACACCTCCATCACCGGCTATCAAGAAATCATGACCGATCCTAGCTACAAGGGCCAATTTGTATGCTTCACGCACCCACACATTGGTAATGTGGGCATAAATGATGGTGAGCAGACACCCATGTGTGTTGACACAATGAAGGGGCTGCAGCAGCAGCTGCTGCAACCACCTGGTAAATTTCACGAGCGCCCTGCTTCCCGCCACAGCTCACAGCTGACCACGTGCGACCAGCAGCAGTCGTTGTTTTAGACTCAGCATCTCTCACTTGGGCCAGCTGGCAAAGGGCACAGCTTTGTGCATGTTGAACTGACAGAGCAGCTTTCTACCTTACCCCTGCTGCCTTGTCATCCCGCCTATTGCACCATCTGTTTTTCCATGCAACAGACGATGAAGAGTCAGAAAAGTGCCATCTTGGAGCCATCATTGTTCGTGACTTGTCGATAGTGGTATCAAACTATCGGTCTGTAATGACTCTTGACGAGTACTGCAAGAAGCATAATGTGCTGGGAATTGCCAATGTTGACACACGCGCACTTACAAAGGTAAACTTAGACACCATAAGCAGCAGTTGCAACAACCGCAGGTTGTTGGGTTGCTTAGGGGGCCGATAGTGGTACCAGCAGCAATGTGTCTATTGGCTGCCAATACGCTCTAATGTGTTGCATGAGAAAGTCCTCTACATCATGTCAGAAGTACATGACCCAACTTGACCAGTTGGATCAACACAACCCAACAGAACACGCCTGTGTGCACAGCATCAAGCTGCCTGCTCATACCTTACAGCTTCAGGCTGGCCTGTTGGAGTCGCTTGTCACATATAAGAAAAGCCCCGACATCTGCACCCGTTTGCTCTTGTTCCACCTCCTCCCCCTTCCTCCCACCCCCCTTCCCGCAGGTGCTTCGTGAAACTGGCTGCCTGAACGGCGTGATCACCACAGACTCCAGCAAGTCTGACGAAGAGCTGGTGGCCATGACCAAAAACTGGACCATCGTAGGCCAGGACTTGCTGACTGTAGTGTCCTGCAAGGAGCCATATGAGTGGAAGGACCCCACAGAGGAGGAGTGGGAGTTCAATGAAGATGCAAAGGCAGCAGCAGCAGCAAAACAGTTCAAGGTAAGCAGCTGAGTCGGTTACTTAACAAAAAGTGGCTCAGAACTTCAATCGCTAATGGACACAAAGTGCAGATGATGATGAACCAATAGTGTGTCCTGCTGGGAAATAGATGAATCTTGCAGTGCCAGGTTCATGCTGCAAACACCGCTGGTTATTATGACACTTGTACTCTCACCAGGCTGGTCATTGTCTGCAGCTGTAGGGCAGTGTTGTACTGAGATCTGACTGCTTATGCCGTTCTTCACCGTCGCTGCAGGTCGTTGCATATGATTTTGGTATCAAGCACAACATACTGCGGCGCCTAGCCAGCTTTGGCTGCCAGATCATCGTGGTGCCTGCTGATTTCCCTGCAGACAAGGTTATGCAGTTGAACCCAGACGGTGTCTTCTTCAGCAACGGACCAGTGAGTGATACTGGTGCTGGTACAACAGTGAAGCGGGAAATGGTGCCCAGGGGTCCTTTCAGAAGCGTCACCTCAGCTTGGCATCTTGATACTTCTTGGTGGTGTAGGCCACGGCCTGAATGGAGTTGCTGGCTGAGTAACTGGTTGCACTCTGTGTATTTCTTGATTGGTAATATTCTCCTTATGTCTGCTGCTTGTGGTGCACTGCAGGGTGACCCTTCAGCCGCACCTTACGCGGTTGAGAATGCAAAGGCCATCTTGGGTGAGAAGCCAGTCTTTGGCATTTGCATGGGCCACCAAATCCTGGGCCAAGCCTTTGGCGGCAAGACCTTCAAGCTGAAGTTTGGTCACCATGGTGGCAACCACCCCATCAGGCACAACCCAACAGGTAAGATGACTCCAGAGCTGCCTGACTCGCATTGCAGCAGTACTGCTACTTTCGAGCGGCTGGCATGCAGAAGTGTTATGTGGCTAGCGCCAGCAGTCAGACTGTTCTTAGATCACATCCTTACGGCTTCTGAGCATCTACAAGTGGAGTTTGTGGCAGAAGCTGGTTAATTATCACTTTTTTCAGTGACTCATACTCCTGTGGTACCGCAACTGGCTGCTGCAGGTCGTGTTGAGATCAGTGCACAAAATCACAACTTTGCGGTGGACCCGTCTACTTTACCAGGGGATGTGGAGGTAACACACATCAACCTGAATGATGGGACGTGTGCGGGTATGGTCTGGCCAGCCAAGAAGGCCATGACAATCCAGTACCACCCAGAGGCCTCACCAGGTGAGTCACCTACACCGGGCTTGTGAATATACAGTGCCAGGCATGGGTGATCTGCACACTCATCATACAGCCCTGTGGTGTCATTTCATAGGTACAAACTCCTGATGCCATCTGTGGCATTGTTGGTTTTGTTGCAACTGCAGGGCCCCACGATGCCGACATCTGCTTCAAGCAGTTTGTGGACATGATGAAAGCAGAGAGCTTGGTCAAGGCCTGAGCACACTTGTAATTGATGACTGTCCAAGGATGTTTGCAATTGCAGCTTACACCACATGCATCAGTCTCCTACTGAGTCATTGTACATGTGGTGCTGCAAGCAGGCCCACTTGGAAGCTACAGCAGCAGCTGGTTGACGTGCTTTGGTGCATGCCTACGTCATCATGGCAACTGCGGTATTGGTCTGAATGGTAACCCCATATAACAGCGGCTTCAGTGATGTCTGCAGCAGTATAGCTGTGTCTTGCATGGTCTGTGGCATGTTACTTTGAGGTTGCAATGTGGTGTTGCAGATTGCCTGGATCAATTGCTGCCCCCTGCAGTGCAAAGGGTTCCTAAACTGGTTAGGGCCTCCACTCGGACGTCCACTGCCCCTGCAAAAGCTGCAATAAGCTGGGGTGTGTATGTGCTGTCATTGAAGATTCTCACTGCCTGGTTATTGTGGGCATTAGCTGTCGGCCGTGCCTGCAGTTTGTGCTTCAGCGCAATGGTGGCCTGTTGAAGGATGGATCATGTTGACTTTGGCTCACAGCTGAACTGGCAGCACGCTGACAGTTTGTTGACAGATCAAGGAACCTACTGTACTTTACATGGTACTTGTACCACCCTAACAAGCTTGTTGTTCATCCAAATGAATTCCTATCCTCTTGAGGTCATGTTGTCTGATTAAGCAACCAGCTGGTGCCCTGCAGGGCTGTGTAATCAGCAACGAGCAGCCATCTGGTTACTTTTTGTTGAGCAAACAGTGCAATTAATTGCATTAATATTAACAAATGAGTAACAGCACCTGTTCATGATCATGATCACTGCGTAACCTTTGCTGTTACCGGTGCTACTCAATGCTACTAGCAAGTAGTACTTGCTAAGTGTACAACGGTTGTGCATGTGGTGTGGGAGGACTCTCTGGGGTCCCGAACAAGCCTTACTGAAGCTCAACAAGAGCGGCACGAGCATGGAGCATCATCCGAGTCTTTGCAAGTTGGGGCAGCCCGTTCACATGCGCTTGTCAGCTCAATTGCCAGCTCGAGCATGAGCTCATCATGAGCTTGGCAAGATGTTACTAGCAACCGATAGATGATAGAAGCACGTGGGAGTATGATCACAGAAGTGGCTACTGCACATCAAACAGTAGGGGACCCTGCATACAGGCAAGCTGTATTTTTCCACCAGCATACTGCGTGCAAATGTGTCTGTTGTTTTGCGTCTATCTGACTGAATCTTAATCAAGATGTTGCATAATCTCAACACCCTGAAGGAACATGTTCACGAAGACACATGGCATGTGAAAGAGATAGAGCCATGCAATATTAACCGACTGCTGATGAACTGTGTACACACACACATTGTAGATTATCGCATGGCACTGAGAGAGACTGGCCATCTCTGTTACAATACCAATATACTCTGTACCAATACAATTGGGGGACTCCAACCCCTCCCGGCACTAGCCAGCGAATGGCTCATGAGACGCATGGTACCCTTCACCTCAATCGCGAGAACGTGCGGCCTCTGACCAGTTACACACAGCAGGACCTCCCTCCCTGGCGAGCCCGATAGTCCAAGACTGGAAGCAGCCCGCAGTCTGCACTCTGCAAAATCTGCCCCCAAAACTCACCCCGACCTGCGCAGACTCAAAAAGCCTATATCGGCCATCTGCAGTCATCAAGCATTCCCCTACTGCCAGTTTTGGTTTCACAGCCTTCCATGCTCAAGCATTGCCCGCGAAATTGCCTTTAACCTCAACAGCAGCAACGCTCGCCATAGCAGCCATAGAAGCAACACAACTGCCATGCTCTCTAACAGCCTCAAATAGCGCCAACAAAACAAGCAAGCACGCACCAATGAATGTCCACAGAGGATACCACTGTCCGTTGATGTCACCCATTCAGCCAAGTGCTCATGATTGAGCACTGCTCATCCAACCTGTGAAATCAAGAAAAGGGCTGCACATCATAACCTGCCATGCCATTGCCGCTGGAGCACATTGCAGAATACGCTGTGTCAGGCACATAAGCAATAAACCATGTGACCAGCAGACAGCCACCCAAAAGCCCGATGAGTGGCATGGTCATATGTACGACCTGTTCCAGATTGCAGGTCAACCGTAGGACACCTAACAAAACTTTTGCTGTGCCATACTGCTTTAACCAGAACAAACAGTAATGGGTGATTGCAGAAGATGCATTTCAGTATTGCACAGAGAAAAAGCTGTAACCACCATTTTGCAAAACCTCCATACCAAACACCAATTCCAGCACTTTTGAGCACGGTCACAGCTGGCTAAAGCAGCGTTGACTCTGTCTGCAGTCTTGCTCCCCAGGAGTGATGGCTTGTTTTCACATGAACCCCACTGTGAAAGGATGCATCACGCACCACTTCCAAAGAAGATGGTGACCATCAATCAGGTTGCCCTGTGACAGTCCACTGATTAGTGCAAGGCAGTGAGCATGCAGAATGAAGTTGTGCCAGATTTTAAAGGACAAGTTGCTGAATGGGCTGTCGCGCCCTGAATTAACCAATATTGAAGATTGCATTCTGCAGCAATCCCTGTGGGCAGTCGCACCCTTTGAGCAAACACATCATGTATGATACAAGCAAGGAATGGGCAGTCGCACCCTGAACTGACACCCTCTCAGAGCACCAGACAATACAAAATAAGCAGGGCAGTCATACCCTGAACTGACATAACACACAGCAAACTGGAGAGCTGAGCTACCTGCAATCACGCTGCAGGACATACACAGCAGCCAAATACCCAAGGGCCTTGCGGCCTGAGTGGGTCAATAACTATCTGCCTGGACACTCAAGTACTGCACACACACAAACGACAAGGGCAGTCGCACCCTCACACGAACTCAATGCAGGGCAGTCGCACCCTCATAATAAGCAGAACAACATGGACAGTTCTGAGGATCAACTTTTAATGTACCAAAGCAGATGACCTGTTGCACACCAGAAAGCTGATAACAGATGCGCAATAGCATCTTGATGCAGGCCTACACACACAGGCACACACAGGGTGTGGCAAGACCTACTGCAAAAGCAGCATTGATGAACATACAAAACGGTTGCTGATCAGAGCGCAACTTGTTGAGGGCGTGCTTGGGGCTCGATGGCTGCATGAGCAGTCTGTGCATCAACTAAGCAACCGCCTGCCACCTTGGGGTTGTAATCCAAACTCCTGCTTGTTCTGGTCTACTTATTGCACACACCAGACTTGCAGCCAAGCAGCCAAGCAACCGTGAGCACGGTAACTAGCTGAGATGCACACACCACTCCAGAAAGCATCACAGGCGCAGTGCTGCTGCCAGCACAATACGCCACACAGCCGCCCCTTGCAGCTCATGCGGGCTGCAGGATGCCTACAATAGCGACCACACGCATTCCAGTGGACCATATTGTCAAGCCTCCTGAACAGGACATCTATGCAACATCATGACAATGACATACCATGCGGCACATTGCCTGTTTATGCGGCTGCTCATGAATCTTCACCCACCATTGACCAATGGAAAGGCTCTATCCAGCAGAACACCATCAGCTGGACAAAGGTGTAACAATTTGCCACGTAAAAGATGCCGTTGCCATGTAGAGCCAACTTTCTGCATAGCTGTCATTATGTACCAGTTGCTGCCGACCCTCAGCCGCCAGTCAGCAAAGAATGAAACCTACACGTGCTGCTCCTGCTCAGTACTTGTGACAGTATTTTGTACCATCAGTAGTGGCACCTGTCTGGCAGCTGACTGAACTCCTCCCAGACCTTGATTGCCTCATCCCTCATGAACTCAACTGCAGGAATGTTGCGGTCGGCAGGAGGCTTGGCAAACTCTTCATAAAAGTCTTCGTCTTCAAATCTGCCATGCTCCTTCACGTCCTTGGCAGTGGTGGCATAATAGACCTTGTCAATGCGCGCCCAGTAGCAGGCACCCATGCACATGGGGCACGGCTCGCTGCTGGTGTACAACACGCAGCCACGCAGATGCGGAGTGCCAAGGCGCTGAGCAGCATCACGAATGGCACCAACCTCACCGTGCCTGCAGCAAACGTTACACGACCTCTGAGTTGCGGGTCGAAGTCTGGCAGAGGACCACCCAGAGAGATGCCAGTGCCAGGTTCTGAATTGACTATGCAGAGCTATGCCATGGGAAAAGGATATGCAGCTGATAAATCGTCAGTGTACCGCCTTCTCAACCATACTACAGAAAGGAGTCTGCAGCTCTCGACTTCCACCAACACAGTATGTCCGAGGATGGCGCTCAACTGGAGCCAGTTCTCACCACGTTGGGTCTTTGCAGCTGACAACGTTGTTGTAGCCTTCGCCAACAATTTTGCCGTCTTTTACAACCACAGCTCCGAAACATCCGCCTGCAGGCAAATCGTGCTGGAAAGGTTAGCCGATCACTTATAGGCTTTGTAGGCCACTCGGAGGCCATGAAAACTGTCAATTCTGATCAAATACTTCAATGAGTATACCTGTGCGCTTTTCCAGGCCCGCAACACGGCTGAGCAAGATCGCCCTTTCCATGAACTGAGGGCATGGATGCTTGAAATCTGAGGATGTTGAATCAATCACAACATCCATATCTGTCAGCTGGGCCATGGAAGCAGGTGAGGTCCTATGAACTATCTGCGAATGTTCCTGTGCACGCTACACCGTCAGCACTAAGATCGAGCTGAGAAAACGTTGCAATATAGGCAACATGACTGCATCATCGCAGCAGTAGAGGCCAAGACTACGACCGTCATGCTGCAGGCTGTACAGGTCATGACAGGTATGTACAGCTCGGATTGACCGAGGAATCTGTCAGTAGAGTGTCCTCGGCCGATGTTGAACAGTTGACATACAGCCCTCTCCTGCACCCTGCCGTATTATCATCAGGAAGGAACTTATGCCCGTGTTGGACCGACAACGGTGGGTAGCCCAGGCCTGTTGCATGAGATCTGAACAGTCGAAAGCCTTGCCGCAGCGTCGACTGCTGGTAAGGGACAGGCTGATAACACGGATGAGCCTCTACGAGATACATCATCAGCCGACGGTCACCTTCTGCTCAACAACACCCCAAGGGCCTCTGAGACCAGGGTGATTCCAGCAAGGGACAGCAGCTGCTACCCCTGTATTATTACGGAGCCGCTCGGATTGCTTGAGGAAGGCTCGAAGCCTCCATGGTATTTGTGATAGCAGCCGGTACCCCTGTATTATTACGGAGCCGCTTAAATTGCTTGAGGAAGGCTCGAAGCCTCCATGGTATTTATGAAAGTGCTAAGTTGCTGCAGCCAGAGCATTGTTTATCTCTCCTAGCACATTGACCCTCCTGCCATTGAACTGCTTTGACAACACAGCTTCTACTGAGCTCTTAATACTGCGGGTGTGCTCCAGGATCTCTGACAACTGCAGCGCACCAGCAACAAGTAAGGAAACTGGGAATGAATGAGCCTCCCTAATTCTCACGCTTTATGCCTTCCTGCTGGCAATCATGGGTGATAAGGCTGCAGGGCCCTTGTCTCAGCAACACAGAAGCTGCACATCATGTCATTGCATGTAGTGAAGGCCACTTCCTCTGGCGGGCCATGTTGGTTCTTACCTTGGGCTGCAGTCCGACCAAGGTTGCACGTGCCTCCTGCTTACGTGCTTGTGTCTCAGCAGCAGCTGCCAGCATCTTGGCCTCCTGACCCGCCTTGCGCTGCAAGCTTGCCTGCAGTCTCTCCATGTACCTGCAGTAAACAGAGATGTCAGTGAGGCAGGAACTGTGGCTGTGCGCACCCATGCCGATCTTGCAGGGCCATGCAGACGTCCAGGATACGAAATGTGGCATATGATGAAACCAGGGTTGGTGTGATGGGACAGGATGAGTGAATAATTTGTTGTAGCAGATAACTTGTCACACAACCAACATTGGGAAAAGCTGTATCAGGAAGAGAGGCAAGCAGGACGCGGCAAGTAAGGGCGGCACATATTTGCAATGCATGCCATTGCTGTACGTGGTGCGGAGGCACTGCACTGAAGCCTGACCTGCTTGAGCTGCTGATCATCAGCAGACGCTTCATCTTGTCATCGTTCAATGCCACCAACAGCGCTTCAACCTGCCCCAACATGTCCCTCACATCACCAGCGTCTGTGGATGACACCACCTCAGGGGCCAGGGCCCTCAAGAGATTGCCGCTGCTGCTGCTTACACTCAGCTCGGTGTTCCTACTGATTAAGAATGCTCGTAGCTCCTGCAAGTCATCCTGTAGCTGGCTGCGGTAATCGCTGTCATGCTGCAACCGACTGGCAGATGCACCACTGCTGCTGGCAACTATTGCATCCTTCCCAGCTGCTGTTGCCGCTAACCCACCGACCATCTCAACCCCAGCAGCAGCACTGCCATCAACACCTGTGTCCCAGTTGATGGCCGGTACAGCAGCTGCATGTGTGGCATCTCCAGCACTTTCGACCCCAATATCTGAAATGTCTATGTCCCAGTCAAGAGCTGGGCTGGCTGCTGCTCCTGCGGTTGGCTCATCTGCTGGTGCCGATTCCACAGCAATGTCCCAACTGATTTCTGCCGCCTTGCCTCCTGCTGTTGCTGTGTCGCCCAGATCCCAGCTGATGCCTTCTGCTGCTGCATTGCTGTCACTAGGTGCTGCTGCTGCTCCATCAAGTCCCCAATCTATTCCACCAGTTGCACTAGCACCAGCAGCAAGACTGCTATCTCCTGTTGTCCCGGCATCCAGAAGACCGCCCCAGTCTATGGTTGGTTCAGAGCTGGCAGCACCAATCACAGCATTGTTGTCTGCTGCTGCAGGTGCAGCTGCGTATGGCACCGTGCGATGCTCCCGGACCTCCATGAGCACATGCAGGAAATCAGGCAACTGCTCAGCCTGCTGTTGTTGCTGGCTTGTTCTGCCAGTGGTGCCGCCATGAGCATATTGCGTGAAGTGTAGGTAGCATTTGATGGCTGCATCCAGGTTGGGGCTGCGCAGCTGTTCCACTAACTGGTCAAACAGAGCTGGCAGCTGCTGAGTCAGCTGCTTCAGTTCTTGGCCAACTGCAGCACCTGAGATGCCCAGCTTCTGGCAATCCTGTGCATGGCAGCAGCAATAACAATCAGGCATGCTTCACGTGTCCCACTCATGACGACCCCGTGAGCTATTGGAAGGATTGTCAACTGATGTCCACTTCGGTGCGGCATCAGGTGTTGGTGGGCCAGCTGGATGTTTGTCTGTTCACCTGCTGCTCACCTTGTTGTAGTTGTTGGCACATGTTTCAGCACTGCGAGTGTACTCAGCGTGTCTGCGGTCAGCATCAGCCATTTGCTGATTGCACTTGGTCATTTGCTTGCGCAGGTAGGGAATCTCATAATCGACGTTCTGCACCATTGTCTGGGCAGCCTCACCAATGAACACACCTACATCGACAAAAACAGCAAACAGCACCAGTGAACATTGCTGGCCACACGACTTTGGATTGTGAACTTGTTCTTCTGAATTGTGGTGCTGAACCCACCTCCATTCTCATACGCTTTTACTATCTTGTCCCATGCGCCTGCCTGCCCTGTTAGGCCACCAAACAGTGTGCGCTCCCCTGTCTGCGCCAGCTTATCACGTATTTCTGCTGCTTTGTAGTAATCTACTGCGGCTTCTGCACCTCCTGGTAAGCCAGCCAGTAGCCCCGCTGGGAGGTCTTTGACTGCCTCTGTCACCTTGGCTTGGATGGCTTGCAGCCGTTTGTGCCAGTCAGCTGGAAGCTTTTGTCGTTGCACCTGAAGCACAAACCTGGTAATTGGTGAAACACAATCCATGTGATGCATTGCAAGTACTGGACTGCATCAGCTGCCCTGGGCGCACCAGCCATTCAGACAGTTTCTGGTAGTTGATGTCGATCGGTAGCTCTGCATCAGCATTGGGCCTGTCAAACCCTTCACCAGCCTTCTTGACAATCTTTTGGTCAGTTGCAGGAGTTGCCATGACCGTTACAACGTATCTGGCCACGTGCTGATGTGAAGGTGGGACACTGTGTGCAGCTGATGGTTATCTAGAGGGATATGCGCCACGAGCACCCTACACCATATCGTTGCAATGGAAACAGCGTGTCATCAGTACGATGTACAGCGCAGACCATATGCAAGTTTTCTGTCGTGCGCAGCGAAGAAACCCTTCGGGCGGGTTGTCGCGATACAGATGTTACACGCACGCCCTATGGCCCTGGATGCTCGGGCACCGCTTAACACCACCGAATTGCTGCACATCAGGTTCTCTTGTGCATCAACAGCGTGCATCGGGATCTATCAGCTGCTCACATCTGCTGCGATGGTGGTAACTTATACCTGTTGAGTTGCTGCCTTCAGTGTCAGGCGCATATGGCTGGCCAGTATGTTACGTCAGCGATCAGGGGCTGCTGCAGCTCTATGGCGTATCCATGCAGTCCAGGACCTCTCAGTCGCCAGGCAGCACTGGCAGTTCTCCTCTCTGCCAGACTCCGTGCTGTACGAGGATGACCAGCACAGTATCAGGGATTCCTTGGTACCCAAATCCGTTTGGGACTGCCTGCATCAGTTACGGGTGGCTGGTCATGAGGTGTTTCTGGTTGGAGGTGCAGTTCGCGACCTGCTGCTGCAACACCAGCAGCCCAAGGACTTTGACCTGCTGACAAGTGCACAGCTACAGAAGGTAGGCAAACGACTGCATGACGCCATACCGCGCATCAAGAGCCACATACAACCGCCAGCAACATCTGCAGCCGTTACAGCTGCTCTCTTGCACTTCCTGAGCATGTCTGGTGGGCATCAGGCCTGTCAGGCCGAGCAGCTCTTGCACCAGTGCAACGCTTCCTGGACCATGAGTGCGCCTTCTCAGTGTAGTTGGTTGCTGAACGTGCATCGTATGTGCCACTACCACAGGTGAAGGTGCTGTTCCAGCACCATAAGCCCCGTATTATTGGCAAGAACTTCCCCATATGCCAGTTGGAAGTGCGAGGCCATAAAGTTGAGATCAGCAGCATGCATACACGACCAACAGCCAAACCTTGGTCGGCAGCAGCAGCACCAGTGAGCGTGCCTGCTGATGTTGCAGAGCATCTGCTGGGGTCCAGCACAGCGGTGAGTGCGCTCATCAGCAAGTGCTGGACTGACAGCAAGGTTAGCAGTCAATGTTGGCGATCTGGCATTCTGAAGGATATGGCTGCATAGTACCACAGTTATTTTCTGCTTGGCTGGCCTACTTTTCCAGCATGGACCGAGTCTGGCACTGTGAGGAGTTTGCTGCACCAGCCTGCATGTCATAGGAAATACCCGCTTTGAAATATCTCTGGACATGTCATGAAAGATGTGGATCGTGTCGCTGCAATTTGTCACCCCTGCAGCCTGGTCGTGGACGCCGCAGCAGCATACTGCCCCACATGGCGCACCAACAGCAGCAGCCACTATCATGGGCAGCAGCAAAGCGCGCCAATGCAGCAGCACGTGACTTCACTGCCAACGCCTTGCTGTATGACCCATTCCAGCGGATACTGTACGATTACGTGGGTGGTGTCATAGACATCCGTGCACACCGGCTGCGCTGTGTGGGCGATGCTGTCTTCAGGTTTCAAGCTGACCCAGCATGCCTATTACGTGCTGTGCGCTGTGCGGCAAGAGCAGGTAGCGGCCCTAAAAGAGTGAAAATCTCTTTTTTTGTGCAATCTCAACTTCTGAGAGGTTGTGGATTTGGGGGTGTCTATGTTCATCCTGTAAAGCATGTCTTGTGCACAGACCTGCTGTTAGCATGTGCAATCCTGTCATTCTGCTTGCAGCAGCGAGTCGCATGATTGGGACACATCCCTCCTTTTTTCATTCCAACCCCTCCCGGCTTTGTCACTGCATGTCCCAGGTCTCAACATTGAGGCAGCCACACTAACAGCTCTCCAGTCTCAGGCCCACTTGGTGACATCCCTCAACACACAACGCATCACTGCAGAGGTCATGGCAATGTTGGCACATGGGGCTGCAGCACCATCACTTGTGTTGTTGCAGCAAACACAGCTTCTGCAGCATGTGCTGCCAGTACACTACCTGTACCTGCAATGCTGGCAGCAACAGCAAATTAAGCAGGCCACCACAGCATGGGGCAGCAGCAGTGGGTCCAACAAGCGCAGACACCCCCCCTGTTCCAAAGGAGTGTTGGAGGACACATGCACGCAGCAAGCATCTGTTGGAGCTGAATTGGGTCAGCCGTCTGCTGACTCAGCTCTGGGTCAGTTGCTGCATGAACTAGTTGTGGAGCAACAGGCCGCACAGCAGCAGCAGCAGCAGCAGATGCCTCAATGCAAGCAGTTCAGCCGTGAGCAGTCTCCAGAAGCAGCAGCCGGCAGATCACTTCAGGGAGCGGGTCAATGGCAGCAAAAGTTGGAGCAGCCGCAAAGCCTGTTGGCAAGAATAGCTGCAGCACTGGATCAGCAAGCATCTGTCACTGACCCTGCATCAGCAGAAGTAGTACTGGCATGCCTGACTGCACCTTTAATAGTTGAGGTCATATGGCACGCTGCGCAACAGCTACAACAGGTTTTTCAACAGCAACAGGAGGAGGAGGAGAACGAGAACAAGGACCAGGGCCTGCTGCTCGTGGCTGGTTCAGTTTATGACCCTGATGTTTCACCACCACTCACTGATAGAAGTAGTGGCGCCGGCAGTGGCAGCAGTAGCAGTAGCATACATCATGATGTCTGGGCCATGCAGCTACCAGAAACCGGCTCCCATATGACATGCTTACAGCATCAAACAGCAGCTGTCTCCACGACAACAGCAGCAGCCCGATTATACAGCACCAGTAATGACAGTGGAGGTTCTGCCTCTGGCAATCTGTGCTCTGTCTCGCAGCGATTGCTATCAGGTGCTTGCTTTGAATCTGTGGTGCACGAGCAGGCAGTAGCGCTGGCCACTCAGGTGAGCACATCATGCATCACTCATAACCTTCCGCAGGTAGAGGTCATGGCTGTTGGCAGACTCTTTGACAAAATTGCTGCGCATGACCAGCACAATGCTTGCGGCAATTCACAGCTCCATGGCATCTGAGACATGCAAGGATAATGTTTCCAATGTGGCATATGTGGCATGCGCAGGTGTGTGGCATATCTGGCAGAGAGTGTGATGGCAGCAACAGCACGGGAGCACTGTTTGGCGTCCACACCCCCCAGCTGGCTGCAGGGCTACTTGCCACACACGTGAATGTCTGTAAACACATGAGGCTGCTGAGGGCCCATGCCCACACAACAGCAGCCACAGGGCGGTCAGCTACCAGAAAAAGCAATTCTGCAAGACGGCAGCAGACACAGCGACACGTAGGTGGGACTAGGCACCAGCAGACACACTATGGTCGGCCCAGCAGCAGCAATGTCAAAGGTGTGCGGTCACTTAGCAGCAGCGTGCAGTCTCAAGAAAAGCAGCGATGTGAGTACACGGACTACGAACAACTTTATCCTCGGACCAATAAGCAGTACAGGCGGCTGATGGAACGACAGCAGCAGGCTGTAGTACAGCACCTGCCCCAGGTTGGTGATTTGGAGATCATGGCTTCTCAGAATACCCTGCTAGCAGCAGCAGCAGCTGAAGCTGTCTTTGGTGATGATGGAGGCGTCGATGGTATGGACACATATCAGACCTCCAGTCGGATGCAGCGATCGCACACTGCGAGTTTGATCGCTGGAGTGGCCTTAGATCACCAACAGCACTTGGTACATCAGGTGCTTGTTTCTGCCTGCGCTGGCTTTGATCAACTTGAGTCTGCTGTTTCGAGGCTTGTTCAGCAACTTCATCAGCAACATGGGATATCCAGCAGTCGCTGTGCTGCTCCTTAGGACCCAGGGTCGTTTTGTAACCTGTTTCCGCGAACCTGCTTGATGTCTGTCAGTGCACACAATGCAGGCCAGTCAAAATGTGAACGCCACATTTGCTCTGCAGCCTTACGTGCATTGCCAAAGTGTTACACAAGTGCGCAATTCGCTTCATGGTGTTAGGTTCAAGGGCCGGGCATGAAGCTTCTAGATAGTAGCAAGAAACTGGCACCGTTGGCTTTGTCAGTGCATCAGTTGTGTCTTGCATACAGACAAGTGCGTACCTCAGACGCTGCAGAGGATGACCAGCAGTGGACTGGAAAGCAGAGCTCAGGAAGTACTGCAAGACTGCTCTAGATACGCGCTTTTTGACGCCTCGGGCCTCATTTTAGCAGCAAACTACCAGGTTGGGGCAGGCAAAGCCAGTGCAGCCAATCAACGTTTGCAGTGGGTTTGCATGTGGCTCACACATGCTGAAACTGCTGCAGCCCACAGCAACGGAGTTGCAAGCCCTCACAAAGGTGCTAGAAGACAGAGACAATGCAATCAGGAACGGCTTGGTGATTGACGGGCAACGTTACGAGGTCAGTTCTGATTGATTTGTCAGATGTGCCAAAGGTCAATCAAGCCACAGGTGCAGCTCAAGCTCGAGCAGGCCTCAGTCACTGCGATAGGCTGCGGTCAATAACAGCGTACGTAATACTTTGCTGGCTGACATGGCAGCCACATCATTGCACCGGCAGCAGATGCGGGCAACATTGCTCCTGTATTTCTTGCTCTGGCATCACTTATGGGGTGTGCATTGCAGACACAGTAGCTTATTTGGCCCCTTCTGCTGCATTTGTTTGCTGTTGCCAGGTTCATAGGTTCCATCCCCCCCTGGCATACGGCCGCACTATGGGCAGTGCACCAGAGTCTAGCATAGGAGCAGCACTGTGTGCAGTAGACAAGGGCATTACAGGGCGACCATGTTATGGAGTGATCACTTATGCGTGAGTGTGGGAGCTTATGCGCTGTATGATCATTCAGTGGCAGTCATTCAAAGCTGTGCAGGATAGTTGCTGTGGGTCCAACACTGATCGGCAGCACACTAGGCCCCTTTCAAAATAACTGGCTGGCACAACATCATCTTGGAATTGTGCTCTGCACTGAGATGATTGAGGCTGTCATGATTCGTTGTGCAAACCAAAAGGCAAAATCTGGCCTCGAGCGTCAGGAGATCAGTGATCGAACCCATCTGATTCAGCAATGCCACAGCAGAACCAGGGTTGCCTGCATTGTACATTGGCTCATGACTTACCTTGTGATTGTGAAGCTTGCAGCCTGCATGCCTTGATTACGCCATTCACAGTGTTCTCTGATTGCTGCCCTCAATGTAGTATGCCCAACTTGTCAGCGCGCATGGTGCCCATCTTGCAGCAGTTGTGCGAGCAGCATTTACGAGCCAGCTGACAGCAGTGACAGCAGTAGTTGAAGCACAGCACCAGCCCATGTCGATCAGCCAGCATCACAATAGCAGGGACCTACAGATGTCTGGAATGTGGGCTATTCTCCCTAGCTGATAGCAGCACTGCAGACTGCAACAACCAATACCATGCCCATGGACTTGATGCAACTCAATTGCAGCAGAGCACAGCACTGCGCGCTGGGATGCTTGTATACCCTGCCAGGGTGCTTGTAGGAGTGTACAGAGTTTTGGCAGTGGCTGCGCTTGCCATTCAAACGGGGTGCTACTGATCACCGGCCTTGGCAAGGCTTGCAGCAAGTCTAGACAATGAGTTCCAATATTTCAGTGCACAGCTTGTACCTTGCAAGACCATCTTGCACTTGGAGCCAGCATGATGATGATAGCCTCTGCACTGTATCAGGGTTAGTCAGGTGTTTGTGGCTGTCGGGTACAGTGGCTACTCTGTCATCATTGATCCATTGATACCAGTGCTTCAAGCATTGCACAATAAACATCTTCTTAACAAGGTAACACCATGCCATGCCTGAGTCATGTTGCCTCCCTGTTAAAGAAATTGAACCATGCAGCAGGTTGGAATGCTTTCTGACTGTGGCATTTGGGTCCCAGCCAGAACGGGCACTCGAACCATTTGCCAGCAGGATGATCGCCATGCACTCTTAAACGTCAGAAATGATAGCCATCACTCAGCCTGTGTGAAAGAGCTGTGTACAGCAGACCACTGTAAAAGAAATTGAGCCATGCAACAAGTTGAGATGCAATGGCAAATGCACTAACATGCGTGGGGGCGCCACCCGGGTGTGACTGTTGACCGTAGCTCAAGTCGGGAGATCTGATCACGGAGCCACTGGTCAAGACGTGCAGCTAACCGTCACTTTGGCAATGCCCAGATAATCTCGTGGTCTGAATGGCCTGCAGATGGCACAACAGAAGGTTGCTGATGTGCTATTTCTGTCACTGAAAACCCTGCGCAGCAGGTACAGGTGTAGGCTTATGACGGTGCAATGCGTGCGTGTAGACTCTATCACACAGCAGAGGTGCTGCAGGTAAGGCCATCTTCACCCTCCTCTGGTGTCACCCAAAACCGTGACAGGCCGGGACCACAGGTAACCCTTCGCTCATGGGGTTGGTTGTGACCAGTGACTAAGCACATCATCACGTGGAGACTACAGAAAACTGCTGCTGGGAGAACAACGCAGGCCTGTCTTGTTGTTGCACAAAGGCCAGCAGTCCTTAAGATTTGTATGCGGTTGTGAAAGACATGATGTGAGGAAGCTGGTTTGTTTTTGATCTTGTCGGCGTGGCAAGCCAGCTAGGGGAACACAACGAAGCCCTACAGTGCGATGCTTGTGCCATCAGCATTTTTCCCTCAGCAGTCAACAACGTCCAGTGCTCAGGACACAGCTTGTTCGAGCACGCTGAATCCATCACAGCATCATGCGAGCAGCCCTAAAACGCCCAACGGCCTAGCCCACTCCAGGAATCAGCAGCAAGGCAGGGGCTGGAGGTTTCCTTCCAGTAGAAGGTTCCTGTGGGATAGAACACCCGCTGGACCACAGGTTCTGATCGATACTGAGGTGATCCTGCTCGCTGCTCGGGCATGTAAGCCGTGATTCCGTCAAGGCAGCTGTTCCCTCTCATTCGCTGTCAACACTGTACTCACCTGGCAATGCAGGACCATGTCCCGAGGGTGCAGATTGCAGCGTCGGTATTCAGCGCCATAGCTAGAGCAGTTGAGCAGCAGAAGCCTCATGTCATATTGCAGCTGAGCATTTCCGTCACCCCAACAAACCACGTTGCTGCATTAGTGCAGGAACTTGACCCCTTGGGTAAGCAGCTGCTGCACGCGGTCACATCATCTTCATGCAAAGATGCCAGCATCCTGCTCGTCAGGAGTGACGTATGTAACGTTTTGTACTCATGCATGTATGTTGCGGCAAGTGAGCGCGTATCAGACAGCAAGTAGCAGGCGACAATATGTTCTATTGTGTATCTGCTTTCAGGGGCTCGGCCAACAGAGTGTTTGCGGCTAGCCTGCCCACTCTCATCTGATGCTGATGAGGTGGGGCACGTGGCCAACAGAGTGCATTCATCATCATGATCATGGGTTCACCCCTGACTACTGTATGTATTGTATCCAGGCATCTACCACACCAAACAGCATGTACATGATATATCAGCAGTCAGTGCCTTGATACAGGAATGGGATCCGCGTGCTGACCGCTGTTTTGTGGTTGGTCTGCAGTCCAGTCCTCCATATTTGTATCTTGCAGTTAAGCCACCAACTGTTCTGTCCGCAGGCATTTGACTTGGGCAGGTTGCAGGGTGCGTTTGCAGCACAGCTTGATCAGAGGCAAACTGCAACAGTGCAGCAGGTAGGGTAACTCTGTCTTCTGCTGCAAACCAAAAGAAAAAAAAACAGCAGTAGTCGAACAAGATTGGTGCGGCCTGACAGTGATCACCTATCACACCCTGCTCTGGTTGGCTTCAGCTGTGCAGAACATATCTGCAAGTGTGACAAGGAATGCAGCAGGAACAACTCTGCTGCAATCTGTGATCCCTGCAGTTGTATGCCTTCTCAGCAGCTGCTGCAGCAGGGGCAGATCCAGTGGACCAATGCGCATTGCAGCTGCAGCTGCTGATGCCTGTCTGCAGCCTGCTGGCTACACCATTGTACACTAAGCGGCTGTGCAATGTGCCATTGGCAGAGGCATTGCTGAAGCCTGGCAAGTTCCAGACCCCACAGGTGTGTGTCTTCTGCCAAGGCTGCTTCACTGCATTGTACCTGGATGCCTGTAAGCTGCAACTTAGAAAACACGCTGATGCAGAGAAGGACTGTATGCATAGGTTTTGGTGCTGCTGCTGCTGCATTGGCTGATGCTGTGTGCCATGTCTGACTGCAGACAGGGTATCTGAGCATGGACCAGGCCAGGAGTCTGCTGCCTCTGGAGGCCACTGATGTCAATGTGAGTGCCGTCTGAGCCCTCTGATGCCACTGCCGTGCAGCAGGTTGCAACAAGAACACCTGCAGCCATCTTGTCAACTTGTATCCCAGGATTACCATGTGGCGTACCTCACAATCTTTGCCAGCTCTTTAGAAACCCAGGCGTCAGATGTGTTGACATACATCACGCGCAGGCTAGTAAGAGGGCAGACTGATCAGTGCTGCCGCCAATCCTGCTGCTCTGAGAGCTGCTCGCGCTTGTTTGTTGCATGCCACTGCAGGTGTACAGCATTCCACTTGTTGGTGTCTGGGTCAAGGGCCCTAACTCTGTGCTGCATCCCCTGGCCGCAGCTGCATGTCTGTGCTTTGCCTACAGTAGCTTGCTAGCAGATAGAGTGGTCAACCCAGAGAATGGCGCTTTCCTACTGCTGCTGTGCCCTGAAGGTGGGTAGGCACCATGACAGTGGCAAGCGCCACAGGCCCGGTCAACACACATACAAGATGCATAGTTACTGCCATGAATGCTGCGCACCACGCAACCAAGCAGGAGAGGCAGCTACACGTTGAAGTGACAAAGGCAGGCGTGAAACGCAGGCAGCCAGCAAGGTGTGTGCCTTGCTTGACCTCCACGTGCTGCTGGGTCACTGACACCCGTCTTCTGTTGATGCTGGCATGTGCGTCATGGTCTCGGCCCAACCCCGCCACAGGTGACCCTGTGAGCAAGTGCTTTGAGGTGTGTCCCACAGACCCTCAGCAACTGCAGCTGTCAATGTACCAGCTGGACGCCAGCATCAGCCGCTCCGCGGGCCTAGCACAGTATGGTGATGGAGGATTGTTGAGAGCAGACTGGAATATCAGCAGCCAGCAGCCTCAGCCATTGCCTGGACACCTCAAGACACAGCATACAAGGCCAGCAGTTGCTGCAATGTCACAAAGTGTTGTCAGGCATGCTGTTGCTGGGCAAGCAGCACTCTCAAGCACTCTAGCCCTGCCAGGCCCTGGCAGCGCAGCACCAGCAGATAGCCCCATTGTGCTTGGCAGAGCCGGTCTCAATGGCAAGGCAGGGCCTGCCTCACCTGCCAGAAACAGTGCACCCATGATTGGCAGCGGAGGCAGCAATCATCATCATCTGCAATGTGCAGCAATTGCTGCAAGAAGGTCGTTGCCATTGCCTGGCACAGGTAGGGCTGCTGCTGCAGAGACCAGGTGCAGTGCGGCAGCAGCAGCAGTTGATGCTGCAACTGGTGGTGCTGCCATTGGCAGAAAGGATTCAGAGTATGGCGTTTACAACAGGGAGGGATCTTCGGCGGCAGAGCCAGAGCATTGTGCTGGCTTCCATTCCAATCCCTATGGAAGCCCCCCATTGCAGCACTGGCCAGCTGCCAGCCAGTCATCAAGAATGGCTGCACAGCAGCAGGCTCAGCAGCAAAGTGAAGGACAGGAGGAACAGCAGCAATGGGTGCAGCTGGGGGAGCAGCTGCTTACTGCACCAACAGTCAATGCAGCAAGGCAGCAGCTGCGTGCGCCAGACCCCATGGAACAGGTTGCAGCTGTCAGCAGCGGCAACAGCAGAAGTATGTCAACGCAGCAGCCGCAGGCGCCTCACAGGTCAATAGAGGCTTCTGCGGTGTCACCTGCAGCAACTGGTTATGCTGCAGCAGCAGCAGTCTATGATGCAGCTAGTGGGAACAACCCTGACTCAAACAGTGCTACTGCTGCTGCTAGCCCACAGTTGAGAATCAAGACTGGGCTTTATGCTGCGGCCAGCCCTTTCCATCAGCAGCAGCACGAGGAACTCACAAGCTGCCGGGCAGCAGGTGCCAATGTTCCAGGTGGGACTGCACAGCAGGAGGCCAGACCAGTCCATTTCCAGGTGCACTCCATCAACCCTGTTTCTCCATCAGTACAGGCTGGTGTTGCACTCAGCAACCTTGCTCTGCTGCAGCATCTGTCATCAGGGCAGCTGGAGCAGGCTATAGAGAAGGTGGCCTCACCAAGCAAGTCAAGAACCGGCAGCCCAGCCAAGACAGCAACAGCAGCTGCTGGAAGGCCTAGAGGTGGAAATGGTGCTGCTGAGTGTGGCACTGTTACCTGGGGCAGTGTGGGTCATGTGGTCAGCAGCAGCCAGAGGGCAGACACTGCACCATCACTGGGACCGGGGACAGGTGCAACAACCTGGTCAAGGCTCAAACCCCAGACTCCTGACGCTGACAGGGCGTCTCTGGTCGGAAGCTCAGTGCTGATGGGGTCTCCCAGCTTTGGTCCTTCCGTACACTTTGTCCCGCCCAGCACCAGTGTGGACTCATGCAGAGAGGTGACCGCCAGCTGCTACCACAGGCAGCCCCTGGAGCCTCAAACTCATGCTGCTGCTGGGGCCACTGCAACAGCAGCGTTGAGAGCAGCAACGGCAGCAGTCCACAGGCTCAGTCCCGGCCCTTACTCAAGGGGCCTGGGTGTCCAGCGGTATGCAGCAGATGCAGCAGTAATGTCTTCACAGGATCATGGACAGGGGGAATGGTCGGGTCAGACAGCCTCTGCTGGGGAACGAGCAAGCTTCGCTGTTGTGGATGCTGCTGGCGGCACAGATCAGCTGGAGGATGCCCTGTATCAGTCACTCACTGCTGCTGTCAGCTCAGCAGCCGCCCTTGAGGCAGCTGGCAACTTTATGCATCCCTATCATGCTGCTGGTGCTGGCATGTCTTATCAGCAATTTGCACTGCAACAGCAGCAGCAGCCACAACAGCAGCTGTTTCCCAACGTGTGGTCTGACCCGGTGGCCGTCACCCTGCAAGGAGAAGTGCAGCGCCTGAGGGAAGAGGTAAGAAGTACACAGGCCAAGGTGGGGGCAGAAGAATCACGGCCGGCCGCCTGTCAGCTGGCAGGGATGTCATGCTTTGGGGTTATCAGGAACCTGCTGCAGCGTAAAGAAGCCCATTCAAGCAGAATCAATAGTGCTTTCTATTTAGCAGCACTGCACCTCATGGCCAGCTGTAGCTCGTAACATTGTGAGGCATTACTGCTGCTGAGCTGGAGGTTCTTGTTTGCTCTGCAGCTGCTGCAGCTACGTCATCAGTTGATGGCAGCAGCTATGCCCAGGCCTGAAGCACTTGATCTCACACCACTGCATGAGCCCGCACCACCAGCAGCCCTGGCAGCACCAGCAGCACAACCTGAGCCAGGCAAACAGCAGGCAGGACAGCACCTGCAAGTGCCAGGTGTTCAGCAACAACAGCAACAAGGTCCAGCAGCAGTGGGCTGTTCTGCTGTCCACGATACAGTGCACAACAAAGCAGCATCAGAAGCTCCTGAGGAGGCTGAACCGGCTGAATCAGCTCCACAGCCATCAGCAAAGAAAGGTCAGAACAGCAGCATACCTGCTGTGGTTGAAGGTTCAGCAAGAGTGGCGGGAGATGCGGCAACAAAGACGCTCCAGCTTACTCTGCTTCCTGATGATGCAGCATCACATGATCACCAGTCAAAGGCAGCATCATACGGTCCCTCTACTCCAGAATCCTGTGGTGACATGGGCGACATCAGCTGTAGCTCTGCTGAAGCGGCAGCAGGGACGCAGCAGCAGGAGGCAGGGCTTGGCTATGAAGCAGCCCAACTGGTCGCAGTCATTGCGGCTGATGACAATCAACAACAACTGCGGCAACACACCCACCAGCAGCAGCAGCAAGATGTCGCCGAGGGGCCAGAGCAGCTTCTGGTGTCAGCTGCTGCTAGATCTCCAAGCCAAGACAGGAACAGCTGTAGTCAAGCTGCCACCGCTGCTGCTGGCAGCTGGGACAGTGGCGCAGACAACAGCAGTGGAACATCTGCGGTTGCTGCAGGTGGCTCCTGCTCTGGAAGTGTGCAGACTGCTACCATTGCATTGTCATCAGCGCCTGGTGTCAGCAACATCACCAACGAAAGCAGCTTACCCAGCAGTCCTGCTGCTTCCATGAGTCCTGCAAAACCTGCAGGAGCAACACCAGCACCCGCCATTGGGGACATGGCCACTCTCTTGTCAGCTGATATCACCAACAAGTCTGCCAGGTTTCCCACAGGCTCCGCTAGCAGCTCTGTGGGAGGCTCGCAAGCGTTTGGTGGTGTACGGACATCACTGGAAGTTCCACCCCTGGTTGAGGTTGTCCGCACAAAGTACTGTGCCCTTGATGATGACAGTGATGACAGTGACAGAGAATTTGAGGAGAGGCTGATGCTCAAGTATGGCATGAAGCACTGATACAGAAGGCCCCATGGACCATACTTGAGTGGCACTGTCACATACATCACATTGCAGGCGCATCCGATGCAGTGACTTCACATGCCGGCTCCATTGCATGCACAGGGTTGCACAGTAGGAGGATGAGTGCCACCAGCTGCAACCAGGCAGCCTGGTTGCCGCTGATTGCCAGGCGCCTGGCACTAGGTGGGGTGTGTTGTTTGTGCCGTCTTCTTCTGCTGCTGGTTGTGGTTCTGATTGTGATCTCCCTCTGCGACTTGTGTTTCTCGTGATCTCCCTTTGCCATCGACTATTGAGAACTGGTGTTGAGAGCTGCATGTACTGGACTCTAGTTCAAGGGACAGATGTGTCTGGTCACAAATTCCTTGGGAAACCGAGGCTTGATTTCTTTGCTATACAGCTGTGCCATGACTGAGAGCTACTGTATGGTATCATATAGTATGGTATGGTATGGTAATGCGCCCTGTGGCAGCCAGCCTGGCAAGTTAGGAACTTGCGGATAGGAACTTTAACTAACAGGGGTATATAGCTCTTGCTGAAGTGGCACTTCACTGTTGCATTTCTGGTGACAGAGGATGTGGCACTGGATACTTTCACAGACTGAGACGGTACTTTCAACACTCGCATATCACAAAGGAGCTTGGGCCAGGTACCACTCGACCGTATGAGCTGAGATGAGTGCCTTTCAACGGTACGTGTGTCCAGGTGGTGTGGACACAGCAATGGCTGTGTTGGCCAACTCAATATTAATTTGATTAATGGGTTGGCTCACACACACACACACACACACACACACACACACACACACACACACACACACACACACACACACACACACACACACACACACACACACACACACACCCACACACACAACACACAGTCATACACAGCGCTATAACTCTGGAATACAGCCAGAGATAC